>BPTQ01000007.1:349647117-349823093 GCA_019973895.1 Chrysanthemum seticuspe | reverse complement strand
CGAATCTGTTTTAAGGGAATCGTATTCAATACGAGCCTCGTACAAGTCTCTTTACTGCTTTCGTTTTAATTACGTTTAATAGTGTCTGTCTTCTTCTTCTACACCTTTCTGTCTGCGTTTATTTACTGTTTTTACTTTCTGTTATTTATTATTGTAATCTGATTTATAATTATAATAAAAAGTGTACACCGTTTCCCACATAAAATTAGTGGCGGAAACAAGTCAAGCTGAGTTTGATTATATCAGAGTTCAAGCTCCGCTCGTTTACAATAATAAATCTCAAGCTCGGCTTGTAGCAAATTGTACAAGTTTGAGCTCTGGTCGGGCTCGACTCGTTTTGGTGACGAGCTAAACGATTTAAGGCTCAAATCAAATTCAGCTTTTTAAGCACACTATGCTCGAGTTCATTTATATATACTTATATACGCATATGCAACATATGCGTGTATAAGGTATATGTTTCTAAAGCTCGTTAGACTAGTATATCTTTGTATAAAACTCTAGCTCAAACTCGTCTAAGCTCGAATCGCTTAAAGCTTTTATCAATTCGATCCACAACATTTTACGAGCTACTTGACTAGTTTCCACCGATAGATAAAATCCTTTGGGCATAAGTTCGTGAGCCAAAGTGACAAAATGAATCATCTATACGTCTTCAAGGTAATATGAGAAGTAATCGGAAAACTAATAAAAAACAAATGTAGTTGGAAGTCTTTTCACTCCTTTTCATTCTCACGAGCAAAGATTTTAATTTTGACTACTAAAGAAAACTTTGCATTTTAAATTAGAGTTAATATCATTTGAGGACAAAAGATTATTTATACACTAAGGGATCAATCTTCATCATGCATTTGATCTAATAGATGAGATTAATCCCAACAATTAAAAAAACCCACTTTCATCATCTTTTTTAAAATATTAATAACTTTCAAACCGTTAATCGTTAAGCGAAAAAAAAAATATCATTGCGACGAGCATTTAATTATCTTTCTATAGATAGGCACTTTGATATACTTTCGACAAAAAAAAATTTTTTCCGTATTTTTCACGTTTTTTTGAAGTTTTTTTATTTTTTTACGTTACTGAAATTTGCATTAAAATATCATATATGATTTAACACTAATTTGACTAACCATATGTGATATTAGTGTTAAATCATATATGATATGTATATCATATGTGATTTAACACTAATATCACATGTGATCTTCAAATTAGTGTTAAATCATTATGATATTTCATGCAAATTACAGTTTCGAAGAAAAACGAAAAAAAAAACGAAAAAACGTGAAAAAACAATTTTTTTTTTCTTTTTTCGAAAGTATATCAAAGTGCCCGTCTATAGAAAGATAATTAAATGCTCGTCGCGATGGTGTAATTATTTTTGCTTAACGATTAACGGTTTAAGAGATATTTAAATTATAAAAAATATGTGAAATAATAAAATGCTTTTAATATCAACAATTGATTTCTTTTTAGATCGATGGTAGAGATGAATCCCTTTGTATGTAAGAAAAGTTTGGTATATAAAATAACTCTCCTCTTTAAATTATGGCTAAAACATATATGAGGAAAATTCTTAATTCATGATTTTAGTGTACCGTAATTATTCCTAACATAATGAATAACAACTCCAAAGAAAAACATACACATAATGTAAATCACAAAATATGAAACTAGACCAAATATGATTACAAATAAAAATGTAACGAGAAATTAATAGGTAAGAAAATGAGGAGAATTGTGCAATTCACACAACTCATCTTTCAAAATAAACTCATTTTCATTCCAACAACATTATAAAAATAACGCGGGGGTTCAATCCCCGTCGTTAGCCCATCAATAAATAGATAATTTATTACAAAGACATAAGACAAATCTATTTTTTTTTCAATAAGTCATCTCGAGGCTTCAAATGCATCCAAGCAATTGATATCCGATTGAAGCACAAAAATTGATTTACGTCATCTACTTGCTGAAAGCACAAATGAAATGGGCGATCTTGAATTCTATGAAGTTTTTAAGCCCTTTTTAGTTATTGCTAGTGTTGTATTGACTTATTCTATATCGGTCTTATTGAACTAACAAAGTGAGTTGGAAAGCGACTTTCCGTCTTTCTGGGAAAATCTAATCAAGAGAGCTAGCTTTGAGCTCACATAGCTCACATAAGAACAGACGGAGCTGTCGAGTGAGGATTGGCCGAGGGAGGTCATGATATACCTCGGTACAAATCCACCAATATAAAAAAACAAAAACAGGTAGAAGCCAGTGAAAGAGGAGTAGGCATGGCTAATTAGTGGGAGTAAGGTACGTAAACGAGGACATATCACATGGTTTTGTACTAGTCAATTTTGAGTTGTCGTTTAAGGAGTGCTCTATCTTTTAAGAAACGGGCTTTGGAAGCCTGACTTTTAGATGAGAAAGGGCAATACTCTCTAATGTATGTTCTATTATGGCCTCTTATTCCTGAGGGAGTGATCGGAATTAAGCCGCGTGGCGATACCAGAAAAACAAAGGATTATTTGATTCCATTTTGGGCAAGGCCTTTCGTACCTCCAATCCGCACGAAGAGAATTATTCAGCACACTAAAATCTAGTGGATCTACTTACATATTCATGAAAAGCCAGGGCTGAAACATGTTATGAACCTAAGACAACAATTACTATTGATAATACAAAAAGAGTTAACCGCCTCCAAAGCCTATAAATAGAAACTTCTTTCGGTTTATATCTTCAAAGAGGGAGATAGAAGTGAGACTAAAGACTTTCGATAAGACTTGATGGATATTATTGCCAAGAGACTCGCAACAATTCATTCCAACAACGTTATAGAATAAGAGTTAATGTATATTATTGTCGGAAGACTCACAACAATTCATTCCAACAACGTTACAAAAATGACACACAAAAGAGTTCGGCAAAAAAGCATTGTTGAAATCAAAATAAGGAGAATTGTGCAATTCACACAACTCATCTTCAAAATAATCTCACTTTCATTCCAACAACAATTTAATAAATTTGATAAAAGCATCATTTATATAGACTTTAAAAGTTTGTTTTCTCAACAGTGTGGGATAAACTCCCACTCACCCCATATTTCACGTACATTTGCTCCATTTTCAGACATGTAAAAAGACTTTACATTGCATTCATTAAATGATAGACCAAAGTTTGAAAGTGGGATTCATTTTAGTTCATAGATTTTAGTTTAGGTACACACAGAAAGGGGGCCATGGGTGCCCGTGAATCACATTACCTTTTCTTACATACTATAACATTATGTCGAATGCATCGGATCTTTTGATAATTGGACCATGTCCTCGTGTTTGAATTGAACATGATCGTCTGCTAGCTTCACTTAAAATATAATTTTATTTTTCTTTGTTGATCCCTCTCAATAAAATTTTCCATGTTGCACTAAGTTACTTACGGATAAGTAAAACAAATGTCACACACAAAAGACGTGACGTTACTCCCTCCATTATTAATATCCATCATTTTATATTGGGATGTTCCAAAATAAATATTCACTTTATATTTCAACTAATTAAAAGAGTGTTTAGCTGTTGAAAATGATATTTGATTGGTGAAAAATGTAATTAATAAGATTTTCTAAAACTTTGTGCGTTTATAAAGTGAAAATTTGTTATATAAAAAAAATATTTTTTATCTCACAAAAACTTAACATGACCTCATGTTTAGAGCACTTGGTGTGGGTGGCTGAAAAGCCTCGGTTCAACAAAAAAGGTCACTGGATAACGCGAGGACGACACACCCCTCACGCCATCGGTTTTGGCGCCTTCCCGGCCAGTCGAGTTATAGGTTTTTATGTTGTTTTTTGTATTTTATTTGTATTTTAGTGGGTTATGTGTGAATTTAAATGGATAAAAACGAAAAAGCCGAATGAGAATTTAAATGGATGAAAACAAAAAAATGACCAAAACTCAAAAAAAAAATGTTTTTAGAGTAGGAAGAGGTTTTCCTAGAGAGATGAAATTGTGTATTTCCACCACAATTCCAACTTCAAGATAAACACATTCTTATTCAAACAACATTATAAATCTGATGTAAGCATTGATATTTTTAGTTATAAAGTGATCAGAAGCTTGTTTTCTCAACAATGTGGGATAAACTTTTTTTTCTCATTGGTTGAGCTTTCATTCCAAGGACCTCAATTTAAGACTACACATTACTCGTGCATTAGTTCCATTTTAGACATGTAAAAGGGCTTTACATTGCATTCATCGATGATAGGCCAAAATTAAATAGTGGGTTCTGATTTATGTTTGTTGGTATAGTTTAATTCAAGATCATCGACGGATGTTGAGATGCATGCAAACTACATGGATTTTTCTCAATATGTAAAATTATGCTAAATGCATCAATTTTTTCAGAAATACATCATGTCTTTAGTTTTTGGGTTACCATTTTTTCATTAGTTTAATATTTTAATATAATACATCCGTCTTTTAATCCTAAAATTAGTTTCCACCATCATTAAACCCACCACCTCCACATCAGCGGCACATCACCATTCAATGCACCACCTAACCCGATCCCATTTAACGCCCCTAGTTGCAGTGTACGGTAATATGTACCATAACAATAACAGTTATAAGAAAATGCAATATAATGTAGATTACAACAAAGGAAGCTAGACCAAAATGATTGCAAATGAAAATTGTTATATAAAGGAAGCGAAAAATCTAAGACAAACAGGTTCACCATGTGTTTTAAACGTTTACTCAAAAATATATTCACACTAGAACAAACGGAGCAAGAGTACCCGAGATGACCAAAATTTGTTTGAAAATACATTAAGATTAATTAAAAGTACACATATTATGGAGAATGAGATATGCAATTTGCGACGTAACTTTTCTTTATGATGGAAACATTGACGCACGAACAAAAATTTATATGGATAAAAACGAAAAACCTAGGTGACCAAAATTTCGCAAAAAAAATGTTTTTTGAGTAAGAATGTGGCTAACAAAGAGAGATGATTGTGCAATTCCACCAAAATCAAAAATTGTTTTTTGAGTAAGAATATGACTACGAGAGAGAGACAATTAGGTTGGGCACCAGCGCCACATCAACTTTCTCTCTCCGACGACCAGACACGATCAAGTTGCCACAGTCGATGACCGACTTTTTTTTTTTTTTTTTTTTTTTTTTTTTTTTTAATTCAAACATTTTAAACAACAAATTTAAAATTCATTAAAATAAAAACATTACAATATATTAAAAATAAAAACGATACGAAATACATAAATCCTAATCTGAATGCTCCCCGCATGCAGAGACATACGAGGGAGTCCGATAACCGGCAAATTCCTCGATGCGAGCCAAATCTTCCTGGTCTAGCAGAGATTCCCTAACAAAGCTGGCAGTCGAAGTTGATGCACCTACACCATCTTTTTCGTTCTCCCGATAGCTCCAATTGATTTTGGTGCTGATGTTGTTCGTTATCTGTTGAACACACTCCCACAACTTGTCAGCAATGTCGTTGTCTTTGCGGGCTTCATCCATCAAAAATTTGTCGATCACGGCTTTTCGTTCAGGCGTAATGTCGTTGCAAGCCGTGTAGTCTGCTCTCATACGTTGCTTCTCTGCCCTTGCCTGCTCAAACAGATGGATAACGTCTATAATAGCGTTTTTTCGAGCCACAATATCTTCTTCGCATTGTTTGTTAAAGTACATTTCATAACTTCAACAGAATGGGGGAGACGGCAAGCCATAATAAATCTTGTGTTGAGAAGTAGTTTGAGGTTGAATTGTGTTTGAAATTGTGTGTTTAGAAGTGTGTTTGAGGTTGATATTTATAGGATGTGAAAAGTGGTAAAGTTTAAATTTTTTTTTTTTTTTTTTTTTTTTAAACGTTAACATGAAAAGTGGTAAGATTGTTTTTGAAATCGGTTGAAATTACAACCGATATGCACATTTTTGTTCGATGACCCGACGTCCACAGTCGATATGACCAATGTGTATATCGGTCATCGACACAAAACTTGGGTGACCGACCGATGTTTTAATCGTGACTGTGCCCAGCCTTATACAATTCCACCACAATCCCCTCCAACTTGGATAATCGTCTCTCCAAAACACATTTTTATTAAACAACATAAAAAAGATTTGTTATAAGCATTTATGTTTTTTTTAGTTATATAGACATCAAAAGCTTGCTTTCTCAACAATGTGGGATTAAGCGATCCATTTTTCTTTGGTTGAGCTTTCATTGCAAGGACCTCAGTTTAAGACTACATATTATACGTACATTAGCTTGATTTTAGACATGTAAAAAAGATTTACATTGCATTCATCAACTTTTGCCAAAAGAAAAAGTGAGTTAATATTGTTCGTGTAATATAATTAAACACTTGACTACATGTAAAAAAAAAGAAATAAATTGTTCTTATCCTTTGTCGGATAATATAAAATTAGTGGCGGAAACAAGTCAAGCTGAGTTTGATTATATCAGAGTTCAAGCTCCGCTCGTTTACAATAATAAATCTCAAGCTCGGCTTGTAGCAAATTGTACAAGTTTGAGCTCTGGTCGGGCTCGACTCGTTTTGGTGACGAGCTAAACGATTTAAGGCTCAAATCAAATTCAGCTTTTTAAGCACACTATGCTCGAGTTCATTTATATATACTTATATACGCATATGCAACATATGCGTGTATAAGGTATATGTTTCTAAAGCTCGTTAGACTAGTATATCTTTGTATAAAACTCTAGCTCAAACTCGTCTAAGCTCGAATCGCTTAAAGCTTTTATCAATTCGATCCACAACATTTTACGAGCTACTTGACTAGTTTCCACCGATAGATAAAATCCTTTGGGCATAAGTTCGTGAGCCAAAGTGACAAAATGAATCATCTATACGTCTTCAAGGTAATATGAGAAGTAATCGGAAAACTAATAAAAAACAAATGTAGTTGGAAGTCTTTTCACTCCTTTTCATTCTCACGAGCAAAGATTTTAATTTTGACTACTAAAGAAAACTTTGCATTTTAAATTAGATTTAAGATAATTTGAGCACAAAAGATTATTTACATACAAAGGGATCAATCTCCACCATGCATTTTTATTTGATCTAATAGATGAGATTAATCCCAACAATTAAAAAAACCCACTTTCATCATTTTTTTTTAAATATTAATAACTTTCAAACCGTTAATCGTTAAGCGAAAAAAAAAATATCATTGCGACGAGCATTTAATTATATTTCTATAGATAGGCACTTTGATATACTTTCGACAAAAAAAATTTTTTCGTATTTTTCACGTATTTTTTGAAGTTTTTTTGTTTTTTTACGTTACTGAAATTTGCATTAAAATATCATATATGATTTAACACTAATATCACATATATGATTTAACACTAATTTGAATACCATATGTGATATTAGTGTTAAATCATATGTGATTTATCATATATGATTTAACACTAGTATCACATATGATATTACATATCATATGTGATTTAACACTAATATCACATGTGATCTTCAAATTAGTGTTAAATCATATATGATATTTCATGCAAATTCCAGTTTCAAAGAAAAACAAAAAAAAAGACGAAAAAAGGTGAAAAAACAATTTTTTTTTTTTCCTTTTTTCGAAAGTATGTCAAAGTGCCCGTCTATAGAAAGATAATTAAATGCTTGTCGCGATGGTTTAATTATTTTTGCTTAACGATTAACGGTTTAAGAGATATTTAAATTATAAAAAATATGTGAAATAATAAAATGCTTTTAATTTTAGCCATTGATTTCTTTTTAGATCGATGGTAGAGATGAATCCCTTTGTATGTAAGAAAAGTTTGGTATGTAAAATAACTCTCCTTTTTAAATTATGGTTAAAACATATGAGTAGAGTTATTTTACATACCAAACTTTTCTCACATACCAAGGGACTCATCTTCACCATCCATCTAAAAAAAAATCAATGGCTGAGATTAAAAGCATTTTATTATTTCACATATTTTTTATAATTTAAATATCTCTTAAACCGTTAATCGTTAAGTGAAAATATTTATACCATCGCGACGAGCATTTAATTATCTTTCTATAGACGGGCACTTTGATATACTTTCAAAAAAAGAAAAAAAATTCGTTTTTTTCACGTTTTTTCGTTTTTTACGTTACTGAAATTTGCATGAAGAAAATCATATATGATAAAACACTAAATTGAATATCACATGTGATATTAGTGTTAAATCATATATGATATGTAATATCATATGTGATATTACACTAATATCACATGTGATATTACATATCATATATGATATTACACTAATATCACATGTGATACTCAAATTAGTGTTTTATCATATATGATTTTTTAATGCAAAATTCAGTAACGTAAAAAAACAAAAAAACTAAAAAAAAAAGGTGAAAAATACGAAAAAAATATTTTTGTCGAAAGTACATCAAAGTGACTATCTATAGAAAATAATTAAATGCTCGTCGCAATGATATATTTTTTTTCGCTTAACGATTAACGGTTTGAAAGATATTAATATTTGAAAAAAAATGATGAAAGTGGGTTTTTTAAATTGTTGGGATTAATCTCATCCATTAGATCAAATAAAAATGAAGAGTGGAGATTGATCCTTTGATATGTAAATAATTTTTTATCCTCAAATGATCTTAAATCAAAACATATATGAGGAAAATTCTTAATTCATGATTTTAGTGTACCGTAATTATTCCTAACATAATGAATGACAACTCCAAAGAAAAACATACACATAATGTAAATCATGTTGTAAAACTAATAAGAAGAGAATAACAAGAACAACAAGAAGATAGATGCAAAGGAAGAATTGTGTTATTCATCTCTCAAAGAAGGCATGTATATATAGTTACAAAGGTGGAGTATTCCACAAGATACATTATTCTAATTAAGATAACTACTAAGAATAAGAGATATGGACATCCATTCTATATTTATCCATAACACTCCCCCTTGGATGTCCATTTGAGGATTATGCCTCGTTAAAACCTTACTAGATAAAACCCAGTGGGACAAAAATCTAGTGAAGGAAAAAGAGTACATAACTCCTTTATATGCTTGGGGATATTGCCTCATTAAAAACCTTGCCGGAAAACCCTGTGGGGACAAAACCATGGTCAAGGAAAAAAGAGTGCAATGCGTATCTTTTCTCCCCCTGATGATCACATCACTTAAGCTCCTTGAGTCAGTGAAATGCATATTAAAGTGTCTTGATAGAATCACATGAATATATATTCTCTACATGTTGTTCGCATATCGATTTTTAAAGATTAACATACGTCATACATCTCATTCAAGTACATCATCGTACTTCCTAAGTCATTCATTGCAAACACAATTAATTCAAATGACATATTATATCATGTCTGACCATTGGCGAGAATCATAAATATTTCATATAAATTTTAATATGACACTTCTAAATCGATATTGCGATCATCATCTTTATAAATCAAGGGGGCCTTTTCCACATCATGTGGCTTCATAAACATGTGCGTCGTTTATCCATATGAGGATAGTTAACATCTTGTTTTCATGATGTACACATATTTCATCCTTTAGATGTTCAATCATAAGCTAAGACAAAATATGTCTTTTGTTTCAAATTCAACTTCTATGCATTCATTTGCCTTTATAATCATAAATCAAACTGCATGAAACTCAAACAATATTCAAATCTAGATCTCTTTATAAAGTTTCATTGGCAAATATAATTCTTTATTTGGCACAATACTATACACTAAGGCAATTATTAAATGTATGTCACAAACATGATTAATTCAATACAATCAAGTAGTGTTCTCGAGAACTTCTCTTATATGCTTTAAGCATTAAAAATCACTAGCATTCTTCATACATTTTACATCCGATAATAAAATCTTGTATGAGCTCTATTCATTTATCTTTTAGACGCATATCAATTACTTATTATATTGCCAGACTTATAAATATTAAATTGATTATTGGATCCACCACATGAGATCAAGTCTCTATATGCAAAGTCTTTGCGAAAATATTTGTGTGCAATCATTTATGCCTTAAATATAATAGTTTCAATACTTTAATTTCGCTATCTCATAATGACCAATGCATATCCAATAATTTTACACATTCATATGTACGGACTTCAAGTCCCACTAACCATGTCTCGTCACAAGAATTTTAATCTTTCATTAGTTCTTTGCGTCTTTACTTCTTTTGGCCATTCATTTATACATGTGCACTTCCTGCAGGTATGCTTCCATGATCCTCACCATGATTATAGCGCTATCTTATTTATTTACATAATCATTACCATATCGACGTCGATCGTTACTTTTCGATTCCACACTTTACTAGACATTTCATTATATCATTTATTGAGATCTCATAGTTTTTCACGTACCCGGGGTTTTTCCAACTACCTTCATGTCTAGTGTCTCTTTATGAGACTATGGGGACTTTATTACCTCGATTCGACCATCTTATTTTTCTTGCTCCATTTTATTTATTCATTCGAGGATTTTTACTTGGAATCGATTAGTCTATCATGCTGCAGCCATGCCATAGACTCACTTTCAATCATTGGTTTTAATGTTAGGACACACATTTTAGTTGGAGCATTAGCAGTGTATTGTATGATCTAGTCACTTTATTTATGTCACAAAACTTGTCTGGCAACTACTAGATCTGGAATGTAAATTGTCCCAACTTTAAGTTCATTTTCATTAGTGTGAGGATCAACATTTTTGTATCATAATTCATTCCATATTTCTCGCTGCTCATTCTCCCCTTGAATGAATTATCAACTTCAACATCCCTTGTGTGCGTTGTGGTGGATTTACAATACAGGTTCTGCACATTTACAGAAAACTTTATATGGGAAACATATGGTTTGTGACCGAAACCATTATAATAGGGAGAATTCATTATTAATTGTTGGCGATATGCGAATTCATATTTTATCATTTAAACTTACATGCCCCATAAAGTAACATTTTTGTTCTCACAATTATTGGCTTTGCAATCAACTGAAGACGTTTTATGAACGTTTCAACAAAAGCAATTCGCGTACGAACATGGGCTACTTTTAAGTTCGTCACTTATTCCAATAATTGCCCAACATATGGAAGTATTCACCACCATTTCCAAAGATACAATTTTGAAAACCATGCTCGCATTTTATAAGACGAGTCATTCATCACGCTAACCTTAAGTTGCGTCTTTAATGATCATTTTGACGATGCATCGATTTTAAAACTCAAAATGATTCACATGGGTGGATGTATAGGCCTACATACATCCCGTTTCCAACACTTTATAGGACATAATCCTTACTAGCTTGGTGGTAATAGATGAACAATTAACTTCCATTGAGAACAATAAGAATATACAACTCAACCTTGAAGAACCTATGGTTCTTTTATACATTTCGCATCATTATTGACTCGGCATTGTCTAACCGGTCATGCCAATTAATACATCAATCTTGGCTCATAAACTTATACTTTATGACCACACATGCTTTAATTGCACTTTTCTTTTATAAAACCAAGAAGTCAAATCAAATTATGCTAACTATATATATCTCATATTGTAAGGATCAAATTAGCAAGCAAATACTTAGTAACGTTCGCACATATCTAAACTTATAAACAAATAGAAGTCAACATTTAATGTTATATTTTATAATCTTCAAACCTTTAAATTAAAGGCAAAAGGCAAATTTGAAGCGAGGAGGTCGATTAGGGTGAGTTTCGAATATTAGTTACATGTGTTCGGTCAATAATGATCGTTGTTTTATATGTTAGGTCTCGATGTCCATGTTGAACTTAAAGTTTAGTCTCGTATTAATATATTATATAGTATGAGCGTTCTACAAGATTAAGTTTGTAAAAAATTATGTTTCGAAATCAAGCATTAGCTAGCTGGTTAACCATGCTTGCATGTAAAATAATGGAGCTAGTCAATGCATTTGTCGAGAAAGAGATTAACAAAAGCATGGTGTAAAAATAATTGTGGATTTAATTATTAAAACATATAGTTATGGCTAGTTTAGTTAATTGTCCACTACTATAATCGTTACGTACATCACAAAGCAAAATCTAAATCCCATGTTCCTGATGTTAAAGCGTCAAACACATAACAATATACACACAAGTATGCTTACTCTTTAGGTTTATATAGGATTGTGACGAGTCACAAAATAATTTTATAAAAACATGTAATATCACATATAAAGTAATATTTATAAATTCTGTATACAATTTGACATCATAATAATTAAAATCATGTCATATGGAAGCATATATCAAATATATGAGAAGTTTATAATATCAGTCACATGTCATGAGTGACAAAATCAATTAAGATGTAACTATAAGCATCCCTAAACCATATACTAACAAAATTGTACATGCTGCATATGTTTAGTAGTTTAGATGTAACTTACCTAGGTTAACATATAGTAGTATGCTAAAATCATTATCGTTTAAGAGTCTAATGTAGATAGGACAATTCATATGACAATTCCAAAGTTTTTCTCTATTAGTCAACAATTAAATCAACTTTAACAAGACTTCTTTTTAACGTTCATTCTAGTAACCAACAATTAACTTCAATGTTTAAGATATAAAATTAACTTTATCAACAAAAAATCATACTTAGAATTGATGCTCCAAAGCTATATACTAATAATATGACTCTGGTTAATATGCTAAAACGCTATGATAGAAAAATTATACTAGACCAAATATCAAAGTTATACATAATAACATTAACATAAAAGTTGTTAAATCGTTTTTTTTTTTATTTGTTTGCTTCTTTTTTTTTTCATCAAGATTATGCATTGAAAATTATCTTATAGTCAACCATTAAATCTATCAACTAATTAATTTATCTTAAGGCAATCTCGTTTAAGTTAAATTTAATAAAACTAATTAAAAGAAAAAAAAACTACTAATGGATTTAGTAACATGATATGCATGACATATATTTAATAAGTGTAAGAGAAACGCGATATCAAAACTAATGAACTTGGCAAATAAAGAAACAAATCAGTTAACCTGTTAGAGCGTACAACAAAGAACAATATAAAGTATAAACTCTTAGACAATATAAAGTACTTCTCTAAATCAAAAGAAAATATACGATCAAAAGAAGAAAAAAAAAATGTAAGGAAAAGACGTACAATTTACGACCACTGTTAACGTATTATAATAGCATTGTGACTATAATAGCAACCATTGTGTTTATAATGTATTATAATAGCACTATTTGACAAAGTATGCATGTGACTATAGCAACTCTTAGACAATACACGATCAAAATAAAAAACGTACCTTTAGCGATTAAACACAAATCTAGAGCGTGCTGATAACGTGTTGTAAAACTAATAAGAAGAGAATAACAAGAACAACAAGAAGATAGATGCAAAGGAAGAATTGCGTCATTCATCTCTCAAAGAAGGCATGTATATATAGTTACAAACGTGGAGTATTCCACAAGATACATTATTCTAATTAAGATAACTACTAAGAATAAGAGATATGGACATCCATTCTATATTTATCCATAACAAATCACAACATATAAAACTAGACCAAATATGATTACAAATAAAAATGTAACGAGAAATTAATATGTAAGAAAATGAGGAGAATTGTGCAATTCACACAACTCATCTTTCAAAATAAACTCATTTTCATTCCAACAACATTATAAAAATAACGCGGGGGTTCGATCCCCGTCGTTAGCCCATCAATTATTAAATAATTTATTACAAAGACATAAGACAAATCTATTTTTTTTTCAATAAGTCATCTCGAGGCTTCAAATGCATCCAAGCAATTGATATCCGATTGAAGCACAAAAATAGATTTACGTCATCTACTTGCTGAAAGCACAAATGAAATGGCCGATCTTGAATTCTATGAAGTTTTTAAGCCCTTTTTAGTTATTGCTAGTGTTGTATTGACTTATTCTATATCGGTCTTATTGAACTAACAAAGTGAGTTGGAAAGCGACTTTCCGTCTTTCTGGGAAAATCTAATCAAGAGAGCTAGCTTTGAGCTCACATAGCTCACATAAGAACAGACGGAGCTGTCGAGTGAGGATTGGCCGAGGGGAGGTCATGATATACCTCGGTACAAATCCACCAATATAAAAAAACAAAAACAGGTAGAAGCCAGTGAAAGAGGAGTAGGCATGACTAACTAGTGGGAGTAGGGTACGTAAACGAGGACATATCACATGGTTTTGTACTAGTCCATTTTGAGCTGTCGCTTAAGGAGTGCTTTATCTTTTAAGAAATGGGCTTTGGAAGCCTGACTTTTAGATGAGAAAGGGCAATACTCTCTAATGTATGTTCTATTATGGCCTCCTATTCCTGAGGGAGTGATCAGAATTAAGCCGCGAGGCGATACCAGAAAAACAAAGGATTATTTTATTCCGTTTTGGGCAAGGCCTTTCGTACCTCCAATCCGCACGAAGAGAATTAGTCAGCACACTAAAATCTAGCAGATCTACTTACATATTCATGAAAAGCCAGGGCTGAAACATGTTATGAACCTAAGACAAAAATTACTATTGATAATACGAAAAGAGGTAACCGCCTCCAAGGCCTATAAATAGAAGCTTCTTTCGGTTTATATCTTCAAAGAGAGAGGTAGAAGTGAGACTAAAGACTTTCGATAAGACTTAATGGATATTATTGCCAAGAGACTCGCAACAATTCATTCCAACAACGTTATAGAATAAGAGTTAATGTATATTATTGTCGGAAGACTCACAACAATTCATTCCAACAACGTTACAAAAATGACACACAAAAGAGTTCGGCAAAAAAGCATTGTTGAAATCAAAATAAGGAGAATTGCGCAATTCACACAACTCATCTTCAAAATAATCTAACTTTCATTCCGACAACACTCTAATAATTTTGATAAAAGCATCATTTATATAGACTTTAAAAGTTTGCTTTCTCAACAATGTGGGATAAATTCCCACTCACCCCATTTTTCATGTACATTTTGCTCCATTTTCAGACATGTAAAAAGACTTTACATTGCATTCATTAAATGATAGACCAAAGTTTGAAAGTGGGATTCATTTTAGTTCATAGATTTTAGTTTAGGTACACACAGAAAGGGGGCCATGGGTGCCCGTGAATCACATTACCTTTTCTTACATACTATAACATTATGTCGAATGCATCGAATCTTTTGATAATTGGACCATGTCCTCGTGTTTGAATTGAACATGATCGTCTGTTAGCTTCACTTAAAATATAATTTTATTTTTCTTTGTTGATTCCTCTCAATGAAATTTTTCATGTTGCACTAAGTTACTTACGGATAAGCAAAACAAAGGTCACACACAAAAGACCCGATGTTACTCCCTCCATTATTAATATCCATCCTTTTATATTGGGATGTTCCAAAATAAATATTCACTTTATATTTCAACCAATTAAAGTAGTATTTAGCTGTTGGAAATGATATTCGATTGGTGAAAATTGTAGTTAGTAAATTTTTTTAAAACTTTGTGTATTTATTAAGTGAACATTTATTGCGGTATTATTTTATCTCACAAAAAAACTTAGCATGACCTATGATGTTTAGAGCACCCAGTGTAGGTGGCTGAAAAGCCTCGCGCCAACGGATAATGCGAGAAAGACACCCCCTCGCGACATCAGTTCTAGCGCCATCCCGACCAACCGAGTTATATGATTTTTTTTGTTTTTATTTTTGTTTTAATGAGTTATATGTAGGTCATGAGGTGTCATGTAACCTGAGTAATGAAGAGATGACATTTTTTGTTTAAGTTATAAGGAAAAAGTTATAAGATAACATCATTTTTTGTTATAACGCGAGACAGATAGCTCTATGTCAACCGGTGCTATTACAAAAATATAAAATGATCTATATCCTTTAATTAAGGGAGGTAATTTGCACACTTCAAAATTTGATTGACACACTCCAATGTATAAATACAGAAAGCATCATGTAATATACATACAACTGTTTACTACAAGGTTTTAAATGTACCAATCAAATTTTAAAATGTGCAAATCCCTTCCCTTTAATTTAAACACTTGATTACATGTAAAAATAGAAACAATTTATTATTCTTATCCTTTACTTTTTTTTTTTGAAGAGTTGACTTTTATTCACATTAGAACTGAACATCGGCTCCCTTGAACGAGAAGGGAAGCCGAGGAAAACATACACCTTACTTACATAATATCAAAAACGTACCAATCATTCCACTCTACCGACTTATGACTTGTTCTATTTCTATACCAAAGGTAACTAAAGGATTTAATATCTTGGAAAATCCTTCGAGGATCGACTCTAGTGTTCTCGAATCTTTTCTCGTTACGGGCTTTCCATAAACACCAGCAAGTAGTAAAAAAGACCCCCTTCAAAACCTTCTTCTTCTTCCTGTCCAAACCGGTTGCCTGATGGAGCTCGAAAATGTCCCTGCTTGAGAATAAAAAAACGGGGGGTAGTTTGCACCAATTACCCACCCTATTCCACACCTCCATCGCGACTCCACAGTGGCAAAATAAGTGTTCCGCGGATTCCCTTTCCACTCCACACAAACTGCAATCCAACAAATCGAATGCACAGTTACGAGCTCTAAGTGTATCCATGGTGGGTAACGGTTCATACCCAATTGCCACATGAGGATGTTGCACTTTAGCGGAATCTATTTCGCCCGTTTGAAAACGAAGCGATTACTATAATCATTCCCGCTTCTAAGAAATTCTTTAACCGCTTTCACGCTAAAACCGTTCTTGTTCTTTCCTAACCATACCCATTTGTCCACCTGATCATTCAACGTAAGACCATTAAGACGACAAACTAGTATGTTCCTTTCATCCTTCTCCTCGTCTCTGTCGTTTTCCCCCACCTCGTCCCAGCACCCCGCAAACTTCCTTCTGTCCCCGTTGAATCTTTCCCGAACAAGGCACCTTTTTCTCTTTTCCTTTTTGAACATAAGTGGGAACACGTCCTTCAGTGGTGTGTCGCACAACCAAGGATCCACCTAAAATTTTATTTCTTTGCCATTTCCCACTTCTCCTTTCAAGAGCTGACTAAAACTGGTACCCGAGGTTGAAACTTTGGAGATGGCTCTCACTATGTTGGACCACACCCCGGTCAACGTCTTCTTAATCGGTAACGAAAACCAGTTCCTATTCGACCCATGTATAGCATCTATCACTTTTCGCCACAGACTACCGGGTTTGGTTCTATATCTCCAGATCCATTTAGACAAAAGAGCAATATTGGAGTCAGCTAGTTCGCCCAACCCAAGACCACCATCGCTAACCGGTGAAGCGACCCTTTCCCAATCCACCCAATGGATCTTCTTTGACTCACCCGATCCTCCCTACAAAAAACTCCTTATAATACTTTCAAGACCAACAATAACTTTGCTCGGGGCTTTAAAAAGTGACAAATAATACGATGGTAGACTTTCTAGCATGGCTTTTATCAAAACCACACGTCTACCAATAGATAGGCATGATGCTTTCCACCGCGATAATCTGGCTTTAAAGACATCGAACATAAAATTCCAATTAGTAATCCTATTCATATTGCTACCAATCCGGATGCCAAGGTAATCGAGTTGAACCTCTCCCGCCTTACACGCCACAACCCTCGCACATCTTTTGACCTCAGAATTGTCCACCCCAATCCCCACAAGGCTGGACTCCCTCATGTTAATTTTAAGACCCGCACACAAGTAAAAACATCTTAATATACGGGTTACCTTTTTGATGTTATCGTAGGACCAATTCCCTATGAACATGCAGTCGTCCGCGAACAAGAGATGGGAGATAACGGGTCCGTCATTGGGAAGTTGGATGCCCTTGAAACAGGGCCGGCTCCGAGAATGCCTAAAAAAGACGAGGCCCGAGGCAAATGGAGAAAATTAGGCCCCCAAAATTCAAGTTTATAAATTAAATAAAAATCACTAATCAATGTTAATAAGGTGCTAAACAGGTACTCATATTCATTGGGCATGTTATTGATTAAAAGTCAGGTGCTAAACAGGTACTAAACAGGTGCTAAACATGTACTCATATTCATTAAAAGTCAATAATCAACTTTTGGACCCCTATACAAGTTGGGCCCTAGGCTTGGGCCTTGGCTGCCTACCCCAAGAACCGGCTCTGCCTTGAAAACCCCGTTCTTACAAGCCTTGCCCATCATCTATACTACTTATAATACACAAACCACTCTCTCTCCTAATTAATTTTCAGACTTTCAGACTTAAAAGTGTTAAAGCATGATGTACAACACATTAAAGCCCAAAAATTCAGACTTACAACCACATATGCATAATATACAACACATTAATACAAGCTTCTTGACCAAACAATTAATACACCCCATCACCAATTAATACAAAATGTAAAGCATAATGTACAAATCTATACTCCATTATTTCCGGCAATAAATATGATTCCGGCTACTGTTCCGGCTACTTGTCCGGCTAGAGTGGCGGCTTCAAAAAAAATTAAAAAATGCTAGATCTACAAACATAAAATCATTAGATCTACAAAAAAAATCGAATCTGTAAAATTAAAAACTTATGGTTTGACAAGTTGAAATATTAAAAAAATTACGTAACTATTTTTTTATCACCAAAAAACGCATATTTATGAAAAAAATATTACGTAACTATTTTTTTATCAACAAAAAACGCGTATTTATGAAAAAAAAATACGAACTTCAAACCTTTCGATAATTGAAAATTAAAATAAGATCTCAGATCCGGTTCACATTTTATCTGTACAAGATTTTTTTCGCGGAACCATCTATCATCACTGATCTCTTGTGTGTGATACTATCCGAATCATTCAAGTAATTAAACATAACAAGTTTGTTACTTTAATTTCTTTGATTCGTTCAATGACTAAACTCAAACGACTAACAAAAACAATTAACTAGACCTACCCGAGACCTTGGTTGTCACAAGACCTTGAAGCCAATTAAATTGTTGTTCTTCAATCGTGGGTTTGTTATTGAGTGTGATTCGTGGGTTCTTTAGTAAAAGATCAGGGATGGAGTGATGAGATGAGATTGAGATAATGGTTTGAGTTTGTTAGATCTCAGTTGGGAGTATAATGATGGTAGCGTATTTTTTTTCTTCGGATCTGTTTGGGAAGAAATAATAACGTTTGGAGGGGGGCGGACTTTTTGAGAAATATTAGGTTTAGGTTAAATTGTGTTGATGTGCTTCTTATACATCCGGATATACATAGGTTTATGTGATTGAATTTGGATCGGGTTCTTTGATGCGGTGGGTATTTGATTTGGATTTAGGCTAAGCCAACTAAATCTGATTCTTTTGAACCAGGCTTACGAAAATTTGGAGTTTGGGCTTTAATGATACTATCCGAATTTTGGCATGGGCTGAATTACGCTAATAATGAACTGCAAAAATTGTTACCCGTATTTTTTATTAAAAAAAAATTTTGGATACAATTTATTTAATATTGGCGTAAAGAGTGGTATTTTGGTTATAATATTTCACGGAGGGATACAGATTCACGGCTTGAGCGATAATTTGAAAAAAATGATTACGGGGTTTTTGTACGGTATTGCAAAACGCATATTTATGAAAAAAATTTACGTAACTATTTTTTTATCACCAAAAAACGCGTAATTATGAAGAAAAAAAATTACGAATCTATTTTTATAAGACTAAAAAACGAATATTTATGAAAAAAAAAATACAGATCTATTTTTTTAAGACAAAAAAACGCGTATTTATCAAAAAAAATTACGGGTCTACTTTTTTAAGACCAAAAAACGCATATTTATCAAAAAAAATTCGGATGTATAAAAAAAACGTACCAAAAAAACGTGGTAGGGTGGGGTGTCTTTGGTTGCTGCTGTAGGAGGGTGGTGGCGCCGGTAATTTAATAAAAAAATTTGGATTGATTAAGATATGTTGAGATGAGATGGTTTTTTTTTTTTTTTTTTTTGTTGATTAGATGAGATGAAGATGTTGCTAATTTGAGTTTCAGATCCGTTTTTGGAGGCAGAATCGTTTGGTGGAGGCGTATTTGTCTTTAGGGTTTGTGTTGTGTTGAGTATATTTAGGGTAAATGAATAATAAGTGTGCACTTATTAATACGTGTTGTCAAATGGTTATGGATCGGGTTTTTTTTTTTTTTTTTTTTTTTTTGTCTTCTGTTGGGCTTGATTGGAAATCCTAAACTTGGACTGGGTTGTTGATTACTCGATCCGAACGGGTATGATCCAAACGGGCACCGACCAAATGGGCTCGAGCCCGAACGGGCACGAGCTAAACGAAATTTTTGAAATCCGTAAATTTATTATCAAAAAGAACATAATAAACTAAAATACATGATTCATCGGAAAATTTTATTTCATGGTATCCGCCGCCACAACGCGCGGGAACCCTGCATTAAATGTCACTAATACAAATAATATAGCACATTATACAGATATTCAAGTTCGAACGGTCAACGGGCAAAATAGGCTTAAGCCCGAACTTGTGCGGGCTAAACGGACTCGAGCCAGAATAGGCACGGGCCAAATAGGCACGGGCCAACGGGCTCGAGCCCGAACGGGTACAGGCTAAACGAAATTATTGATATCCGTCAATTTATTGTCAAAAAGAACATAATAAACTAAAATATATGATTCACTGGAAAATTTTATTTCAGGGCAACGCGCGGGTACCCTGCTAGTACACAATAACGCTTCCATCACAATTAAGAAAGAAAAAAAGGGATATCGGGTCCCCTGTCTCATTCCTTTCTGACAATTATCGTAAGCCTTTTCTGCATGAGTTAAGATAAAATCATTTGAGCATTTGTGAGCCAAATTGATAAAAATCATAAAATGATATTTTCAGATTAAAAAAGTCAATAATTTCCAAAACAGCCCATGATCTTTAAAAATAGCAATAAACAAACAAACAAATCACAATGCATTCCCATTTGACCAATATTTATTTTAAAATGTGTTAACATTAATTAAGAGAGAGTACACAAGTTACGGAGAATGAGATATGTAATTTGCAACATAACTTTTCCTTATGATAGAAACATTCATGCTCCAACAATGACGCGCCAACAAAAATTTGAATGGATAAACACGAAAAAGCAAGGTGACCAAAACTTCGCAAAATAATGTTTTTAATCAGTGTTGAAAAAAAAATCTAAAAAGCCGATTAATCATCGATTAGGTGCTACTCGGACACCGACCTTGCCCATTTTTGTAAATCGTTCAAACAAATCGGTCAACCATGGTCATTGGCGGTTCACGATATTCAAACTTCCTGAAAACTTGTAAATCTTGCTAGAAATACCCTAAACTCGCCGTAAATTAGTTTTAATCACTTATAGTCACTATATATATCTATTACAAGATTTTTAAAAAAGAAAATCTTGCCGGGAATACCAAAACTCGCCGTAAATACCCAAAGCTTGCCAAAAATGCCAATACGATTTATCATCGATTCGTTATTTTTGCAACCCTGAACAAATGTAATCACTTATAGTCATTGGTTATATCTATTACAAGATGTTTTCAAGGAAATCCCCTTACTGAGAATACCCATAACTCGCCGGAAATACTCAAAACTTGCCAAAAATGGCAATCCGATTAATCACCGATTAATCCCGCCTAGACCGATTACAAGCTACAGGGGGTCGACCGCCTCACTACCGATTCGCGATTTTTGTAACCTTGGTTTTTATAAAATGACGCTCGAACAAAAGTTTAAACGGATAAAAACGAAAAAATAAAGTTTTTTGAATATCAATGTGATATTAGAGAAGCCGAATTATGGAGAAATTATGCAATTCAACCTTCATAATAAACACATTTTTATTCAAACAACATTATAAGGATCTGATATAAGCATTAATTCTTTTACATATATAGACATCAAAAACTTGCTTTCTCAACAATGTGAGATAAAGTGATCCGTTTTTTCTTCTGAATTCACGCGACCTGCGGACACAAATGCAGCTCCGAAACCTCGCATACACACGTATCTTTTTGCTGCATATTTCGTTGTCAAGTTTTAATATATTTCCATATTTTGTGTTCATTTATTTTTGGAACTGATTTGAACTTTGTAAACAAGTTAAACAAAATCGGTTTAAATAAATGGAAGATATTGAAATCGTGTTTAATATTTAACAGATTTGCATATCTATGTATATTTTGACAGATATCTTGTCTTGGTGACCAAGATAGGTTTAGCCTATAAATTAAAACACCTCTCATTCAGTTTTGTGGATCCAAAAACGCAGCTCATTACCTACCGAATTCCAGCAGTCTTCTCGATCAAGAACGCACACATTTTCCGTGAATTTTCAGGCAAGTTTGTCAGGTCCGGCTGTACAACAGCTTTTGACATTGTACCCTGGGAAACAGACGGCGAATCTGTTTTAAGGGAATCGTGTTAAACACTAGCCTCGTTCCACGACCTTTACTGCTTTCATTTAATTATTAGAGTCTGTCTTCTGCTTCTACCCCTTTCTGTCTGTATTTAGTTTTCTGTTATTTATTAATTATAATCTGATTTATTATTAAAAAGTGTACACCGTTTCCTACAAGAAATACATTTGTAAGCAAGACAATGATTCTTACATAGTGAATCATCAATTCGTCTTCAAGGTAATATGAGAAGTTATCGAAAAACTAATAAAAAACAAATGTATGTAGTTAGAAGCAAGGATAGAACCGGGACACAAAAAAGTGCACTTAGAATAAACTAAATAATATTACAAACACATGCAATTTTAAACGACCGGGAAAAATCAATTTTTTTAACAAACAAAAGTCCATGGGTGTCTTGAGACTCCATGGGACTCACCTTGATTCCGTCACTCGTTACAAGTCTTTTCACTCATTTTTATTCTCACGAGCAAAGATTTTGACCACAACTCATCTTTCAACATAAACTCAATGTAATTCTAACAAGATTATAAAAGTGACACGCGGGTTCAATCCCCGTTGTTATCCCATCAATAAATGGAACATTTATTACAGAGGCAGAAGAAAAACCTAAAAATTAATTTCATCATAAGCATAACAAAAGTCTCACACTAGATGCCTGATATTACTCAATCCGTTTCAAAATAAAAATCTATTTGTTGTTTTAGAATGTTCCAAAATAAATGTTCACTTTTTTCAACCAATTAATAAAGTGATTAGCCGGTGGAAAATGATATTTTGATTAGTGGAGAGTATAATTAGTAAATTTTTTTTAAACTTTGTGCATTTATAAAGTGAACATTTATTTATATAATTTTTTTTATCTCACAAAAAACTTAAGTTGACCTCATGTTTAGAGCACTCGATGTGGGTGGCTGAAAAGCCTCGCTCCAATGAAAAATGCCACCGGATAACGCGAGAATGATACCGACCCTCGCGCTATCAGCTCTGGCGCCTTCCCGACCAGCCGAGTTATAGATTTTTATGTTGTTTTTTGTATTTTATTTATGTTTTAATGGGTTATGTGTGAGTCAAGAGGTGTTATATAACCTGAGTGATTAAGGGATGCCATTTTTTGTTTAAGTTATAAGGAATGGGTATGGCCTATTGAATGGGAGGATAGGTTTGGGGAGGTTACTAATGTTTCTGTGCCTAATTTAGTTCCTGATGTTGATGATAAAACTATCTGGGTTAATAAATTGGGTGTTGTAAAGGAATTTTCAGTTAGGGGAATATGGGATGCTGTTTGTATCGAGTATCCTAAGGTGATATGGTATAAGCATGTTTGGTTTAACCAAAGTATACCAAGACATGCTTTCATTATGTGGGTTGCAATCAAGGGAAGGTTAAATACTCTTGATAGGATTTCTAAGTGGATGGATGTGCAGAATATGATGTGTTATCTGTGTAATCAGTGTGGTGAGTCTCACAGCCATTTGGTTTTTGCTTGTCCTTATTCTAAGAGATTGTGGGAAAGGTTGAAGCCTATGGCCAAATTAGAGGGTGTATCTTATGAATAGGCTAGTATTATATCTTTTATTACTAACAAGCCTGCTACTAATTCTATATGGAACATAATACAAAGGTTGGTTTGGAGAGCTTGTGTTTATTTTGTGTGGCAGGAAAGGAATTTTAGGTGCTTTAGAAAGGAGTTTAGAGATGTGGATTGCTTATTTAGGATTATAGTGGGTACTGTGAGAATGAAACTTTTGGGATTGAATATCAAATGTACTTCTAACACAGTTGAAGCTGCTAATATCTGGGACTTACAGGTTAATAAGAATACTTATTATAGAAGGATGGTGGAAGAACTTCTTAAGGAAACTGATGATTATGTGTAGTCTTGTTGATAACAGTTGGGTTTTGTGGTTTGTAGATGGTACTGGTTTTTAGGAGTGTAATAGGGTGTGGAATCCTTTGCTCATGGAAGGAATGATGGGTATTTGGGGTGATTCTGATGGTTTCTTATGGGGAGGTTTATTAAGGGAAAGCTATACTATTTTCCTACCCAAAGGTTTTTCCCACTGGGTTTTACTTAGGGTAGGTTTTTGAGGAGGTAGTTTCCCTTAATTGTTGCTTCTTTGGCTCCCTTGTTGTTTGGTATTGTATGGTTTGGGGTTGGTTGCTTGGTAGCTTTCTAGAGTTGCTGCAATGTTCTCTTTGGCTTTTGGTTATGGCTTTGGATGGGTCCTTTGGTATTTGACAGATTTATCCCCAAACACATTTAGCTGCTTTAGGCTGGAGCATATGGTGGTGTAGTAAGACACCTTGGTTGGTCCCTTGGTGGCTTATGGATCCAGAGTATGTTGCAGCTTTAAGGTGGTTGTGTGTTTCTTTGGGATTTCCTCTTTTCTGTCTTGTGTTTCTTTGGGATTTCCTCTTTTTCTGTCTTGTATTGTATCTTTTTGATTGATTATGGGTGTATCTTGTAGTTTTTGATATGTGCTTGTTTTGTTATGTATTGTACTTGGTTATCATCCTTGGCCATTTGGCTCCTAGCCATTGCATAGCTAGTTAGGGAAGTGTCCTAACAGTTTTTTATACTTTGTGCTTGTTATTGTCTTTGCCTTTTTTTGGCTCATTTTCTTAATAATAATTTACCTTTAAGAAAAAAATAATAATAAATAACATCACTTTTTGTTATAACGCGAGATGGATAACTCTATGTCATCAGGTGTTCTTACAACAACACATAAGGATCTCTATCCTTTAATTAAACACTTGATATTGATTACATGTAAAAAGAGAAACAATTTAGTATTCTTATCATTTACATGAGTCAGGATAAAATCATTTAAGCATTGGTTTGTGAGCCAAATTGATAAAAGGATATTTTTTGGTGAAAATTATATGAGAGGACACTGGCCTCATCATGCATCTTGCAGAGGACCAACTTTTTACATTTTACTCAAAAGGACTGCTTGGTCGCGAAAAAAAAGGCGTGCCCAAAACACTCAATACATGTCACTACCACAACAAAGATTAAAAAAAAAAAAACAAAAAAAAACTTTGGTCGCGAATATTTAGTCGTGACCAGAGGAAAAAAAACAAAGCCAGCCACATGCAATTTGATAATAAATGTAAATAATATAGAAAAGTGCAAAATTCACCCTTAACTTTTTGATATTTACAAATTTTTTATATAACAAACTTTATTCGTCAAGTATTTAGCAAATATTTAGCGAATTCGAAAATAAAAAATATATCGTTTCGAAGAGCTTTGGATTGCGAACAAAACGAGCCCAATATCGATATGTTTTTTATGTACTCACGATTTTATAAAAAATGTTAAAGTTTGATATATTTTTTAAAAACAAAAGTAAACTTTCAAAAATGTTAAAAGTTTGGTATACGAGTTGTGTGTGTAACTTGTGTGTCTGAGTTGTGTGTGCTTAACAACTCTGGTAGAATTGTATAAGGGAAAATGACAAAAAAATGCATCGAACTTGACACTTGTTGTCATTGTGTGTAGCCAACTATTTTTTTTTTCATTGTAACACAAACCTTTTGAATTTTTGTCATTGTATGTAGCCAGTTAGGTGAATTTGTGTTATTGTATGTACCCAGTCAGGCTTAGCGTTACATCGTTAGTCCTTTTATATTAACGGTTGTTAGTAAATAACTTAAAATTTTGTTCTCTTACGTTTTTATTCGTTTTCATCCGTTATTATACGTTTTTGTCCGTATTCTTAAGTTTTATACATTTTCGTCCGAAAAAGTAAGAAAATGAACAAAAAAGTAAGAAAACCAACGAAAGCGTATAAAAAAAGATGAAAATGTTAGAAAACAGACGAAAACTTTAAAAAACAGACGAAAATGTATAAAAACAGTTGAAAACGTTAGAAAACGGATGAAAAACGTATAAATACGAATGAAAACGTAAAAAAACGAACAAAACGCATAAAAACGGATGAAAACGTAAGAAAACAGACGAAAACGTATAAAAACGGACGAAAACGTATAATAACGGACTAAAACGTAAGAAACGTAGGAAAACGTAAGTAAACAAACAAAAATGTAAAAAACGGATGAAAGCATTGGACCAAAATGTATAAAACGGACGAAAAAGTATAAAAATGGACGAAAACGTATAATAACGGACTAAAACGTAAGAAAACGTAAGTAAACAAACGAAAATGTAAAATACGGATGAAAGCATTGGACCAAAATGTATAAAACGGACGAAAAAGTATAAAAACGGACGAAAACGTATAATAACGGATGAAAACGAATAAAAACGTAAGAGAACGAAATTTTAAGTTATTTACTAACGACCGTTAGTAAATAAGGACTAACGATGTAACGCTAAGCCTGACTGGGTACATACAATAACACAAATTCACCTAACTGGCTACATACAATGACAAAAATTCAAAAGGTTTGTGTTACAATGAAAAAAAAAAATAGTTGGCTACACACAATGACAACAAGTGTCAAGTTCGATGCATTTTTTTGCCATTTTCCCAATTGTATAAATAGGCAGATTTGATTTTGATTTTTAATTTTGAATTTGAATAAATCCTGCTCATATTTGATTTAAATTTGAAATTTAAAAATCAAATATGAGCAGGATTTATTCAAATTCAAAATTAAAAATCAAAATCAAATCTGCCTATTTATACAATTCTAACAGAGTTGTTAAGCACACACAAGTTACACACACAACTCGTATACCAAACTTTAACATTTTTGAAAGTTTACTTTTGTTTTTAAAAAATATATCAAACTTTAACATTTTTTATAAAATCGTGAGTACATAAAAAACATATCGATCGTTTTGTTCGTAATCCAAAGCTCTTCGAAACGATATATTTTTTATTTTCGAATTCGCTAAATATTTGCTAAATACTTGACGAATAAAGTTTGTTATATAAAAAATTTGTAAATATCAAAAAGTTAAGGGTGAATTTTGCACTTTTCTATATTATTTACATTTATTATCAAATTGCATGTGGCTGGCTTTGTTTTTTTCCTCTGGTCACGACTAAATATTCGCGACCAAAGTTTTTTTTTTTTTTTTTTTTTTTTTTTTTTTTTTTAATCTTTGTTGTGGTAGTGACACGTATTGAGTGTTTTGGGCACACCTTTTTTTTCGCGACCAAGCAGTCCTTTTGAGTAAAATGTAAAAAGTTGGTCCTCTGCAAAATGCATGATGAGGACAGTGTCCTCTCATGTAATTTTCACTTTAAAAAATTTCTAGATTGTCTTGATTAATTTCCTTTTACTACTAATGTTTTTGACTTTTTCAACGATACCATGTACATTATTATATATACTAAAACACAGGACCCAAGTTTTGCAATTCACACATTTAATGCAAAGTTTGCCAAATTGGCGGAAACAGCCCCTGAGGTTCAAGTGTCATTGCAAAGTAAGTCCTTTAACATTAATAATCTTTTGCAACTTGGCAAAAACAACCCCTGAGGTTTAAATGTCGTTGCAAAGTAAGTCCTTTAAGCAATCCCGCTGCATCGCGCGGGTTTTCCAACACTCGTTAATACTATATTTTAACACTATATTTTAACAAATATTTAAGCTAAAGTGAAGATTCAGATTAAATGTGTAAAATATACTGTAACTTTTAGTTTTGAGCCGATAATTAAAAATAATCATTTAACCCATCATAGAGCAATTAACACTCAAAAAATCGAATTTTGGAAAATAGCCACGGATTTCGCAAATGTGTTGCGTATTCTTGTGATTGAGTTATTAAAGCATTCACAATGATGAAACTTTATATAGGTCCATAATCATTAATTTATATATCTTTTAATGTTATAAACATATGTTTACTATGCAAAAACCTTTTACAACTCTTAAAATGATTCATAATAACACATGCATTAAATTATGAATAGGTTCAAGAATATGAACCTCTTTATGCCACGTACATGTACATGAAACAAATGATTACTATGATTAAAATAAAGATAAAGTTTTATATAAGTTTAGGAGTAAGGATCAAATAAGAAATAAAAATAAAATGAGAAGAATGAGAAATAACCACAACCGCACATTTCAGATGCACCTACAAAAAGAAATGCCTCTTCTATGAAATTCTTCTTATTCATTTGAATTGTGTGGCTGAAAACATTTCTTATTCTTCTTATTTTTAATTTTCTTCTTATTAGATCCATTCCATAGGTTTTAGACCTTTAATAAAACTAGCATAATAAATGCCCTTAGTTAAAAAAATAAACTTGAAAAAATGACGACGTCTTTCAAAATCTACACATTTGCGAAATCTACATAGATAAGCCCAATACAACGTCTTTCGAATTCAATTAAACTTGAAAAATTGACAAAATAGTACATTTTCAAGTTTATTTTTTTTAAACTCTTAGACACTCATAAACTTATATAAGCCTAAGAGGGGAAGGTGTGGTGATAGAGGTTAACCTCTTCATCACTGCCACATCAGCATAACAAACCTCCACAACTAACCACAACAACCCCCCCCCCCCCCCCCCCCACACACTCACAACAAACCTCAACTTACTCATTTGGGTCTCACATACACATTTATTCACACACAACAACTAATTAAAAAAAAATGTCAGACAAATCACTTCGTCGTGGTGACGAAAAGGTTTGCACGGCGAGCCACGACAAGGGGGGGCGGTGTGGTGACAAGCCACGACGAGGTGCCATGTCACTTCCACCTAGGATCATGGCGAGACACAACATGCCCATACCTTCCCCTCTAAGAAATCTACATACAACGTCTTTTGAATTCAAAAAAACTCAAAAAATGACAAAAATAACCAATTTTATAAACATTTCTTTTACCAAATATCCATTTTTATAGCCATTATACCCATGAAATTAGCAAATTTTTACTAGCAAGGTCAAACCTTGCCAATTTTTTTAAAAACACAAGGTTCGTTAGCAAGGTTAAACCTTATGGAATTTTTAAAAATGATATATTTCTCCTTTTTCTTAAATTTTTACGCGTAGCTCAAAACAAGAAAGTTGTAAACCTCCCTTTTCCTGTCGAGTGGCCTTTTGTATCACCGAAAAAAGAGCTTGTATGAGGAATTTATGGCTAAAATACTGCAACAACTTTATCATACGTGACATTAAAATAAAATTTTCATTCGTGCTTCGGTTCATCGTTTGATTCTTTCACGAGCCATCATTTATCAACTTATAACTCTTGATTCACCATTTCATAAGTATTACTTCATTATAAACTACAATGGGCTTGATTTCCTCAATTCATTTCGCCTTGAACATCGTTTGATATCTTTTACTTCGTTTCACATCATTTCTTTCATAATTTCCTGGAACACATCCATTGAACCTAAAATTACAAACATGATATATTAAGTACAAAAATCTCATATAAACAACCAATAAATAAGAATAAAAGTGATGATAACGCGTGTAAATAATATACACATGTTCATATTGTTGATGCATAATCTGGCGCGGGCTGGATTCGACGACTCTCCATGGCCGTTCGTCGTCTTCTCAAGCCCTAAGTAGACCTGTCAACAAAGAGAACCCGTTAGGAGTGGACCCGAGGCCGTAGCCCTGGGGTCCACCTCCGACGGTCAAGTTAGTATCGTCCCATATATCATGTCCTCAAGAAGGAGATCCAGCCATGTATTTATAGGGCATGGATTAGGGTTTAGGCGTAGAGTGGGCCGCTGTCTGCCAGGCCTGACCCATTCCTGGCCCAGTCCGGACTATACGTCCACAAGCCCCCCAAATTTAGTATGAGATAGTGCATGGGTATGTTATCCTAATTCATAAACATCATGTCACTTCTTAAAAAAAAAAGTGAAAATACATTGTGTAGGTTCAAATTTTGGCTCCAAAATAAACTTTTCATCTCCCAAGACAATGTCCATAAAACCCTGACAATATTTACCAAAACCCATCATTTCACCATTTTTCAAATTCCCCATAAACCCTCCTCTTTTCCATTTTTAAAAATCAAACGGTAACTTTTTCCCATTTTTACCCACTCTTTCTGTTTGTTCTTGTTCAACAACACAAACTTGTTAAGAAAAATGGCAATAGGTCCGCAATCGAAACCCAGCGACACGAGCCCGGTGTCTGCTTTCGATGTTAAGAAAAAGGCGTTGGAGATCAAGAAAAACATTGCACACAAAAAAACTACTAATCCTAAGCCCAAGGTTGTAAACTTTTTTTTTTGTATCTTTAGTTGTCCCAGTTTGGGCTAGGTTTACATATAACTCGAACACGACCTGTTTAACCCGTTTATTTGAATGGCTTAATATATCCATTTTGGCACATTTTCATGATGTTAATGTTTTTTTTAAGCTTATTTTAACTGCCTAGGAACCCCAAACACCCCTCCAGCCTTTTGTAAAAGTGTGTAGTGTAACTATGAGGTTTTTCTTTTTCGGGTTATGCAGGGAGGGCGAGTCTTTGACTAAGATGTACTTAGTGAGGTTTGAACCTTAGACATCCCGTGAGGTCACTTGGTTGTGGTCTTTGTAGGGTACTCATGTGTTTACGAATATTGCAACTTGTATTTCCCTTATAAACAATTTTTCAGTCTTGTGACGATGTTGATAAAATGCTAATTTGTGTGCCAATTAGTCATTAATCTCAGTAAAATTTTCTGAGTTGTTTAGTTATATTTCTCCATTTTTTGATGGATTGTACGATGACTGCGTTTGTCCCTTACATTATCATGTTGGTCATGGGACCGGTCATGTTACCATTTCTTACAATGACTAATGTGAAACATTTGTGAAAGTACATTGCAATCTTATGATATAATAAAGGACGAAACGAAAGACTTTTTTAGCAAGTTTTAGGGAAAAAGTCAATGTTTTAGGGGAGTTTGACATTGCGCTTTGAAAATGATTATGTGAAATGAATGTAGTAAAACTAGCTGTGGCATATAATATTTGGATGTGTCTTTGCTGTTATCATCAGATAATAGTTTGGAATCAGTTTAACTATACCGAAACACTAGAAAGCCACATGAAAAAGCAATAATCAGATAGTCACTTTCAAGTTTCACAGTACATTGCCAAACACTCCTTAGTGGAGTCTAACATTAGTATTTCGGAGTGTTACCGCACTTGATTACCGTTTTTATCATTTTTTCGTGTAATCCATATGTTTGTCACTTGGTGAAATCAAGGCCTAACGTAGAGTTTCCTGAAAAACTTTTCTTTGCAGGTGAATTTTGATCTTTCTCGGAATTTAATAGTAAGGTTAGTTCACAGTTTGTAATTTTTCTATAATAAAGTTGGCTTATTTGGTGCTTATTTCTGAGTTCTGACTATGTATCTGATCTATCACAGCTATGACCCAAAGACGGATGCGTTAGCTCAACCACTTGATTCTCAATCCAAATCTTCTGCTATTGAACGAGCCAAAGAGGTTCAAGCAAGCCTCCCCTCTGAGTTGCCTAGTTTCGTTAAGCTTATGCTCCCATCACATGTTACTCGTTGCTTTTGGCTGGTAAATTTCTCATCCATGTAATCATATATACTAGCTTAAGCAATGTGCTTGTCTTATTTGGGCTACAAGTCTATGACAGGGGCTTCCCAAAAACTTCTGTGATGCACATCTTCCAAAGGACGATGTTACAGTTGTGTTGGTTGATGAAGATGATCAGGAATTTAATACAAAGTATCTTGATCGCAAAACTGGATTAAGTGGTGGATGGAGAGGGTTTTCAATGGCTCACAAATTGCTTGCAGGAGATGCTCTAGTTTTTCAGTTAATCGAGCAGTGGAAAATGAAGGTAAACTTATGATCGTGGTTATTTTTATTAATAAAGTGTTTACAAAGGCCACCTATTTATCATTTTGCTTATGTTTTCTCTAATAATAGTTTGATACGGCGTTAGGGGTATTTTTGTCTTCTATATGTTTTCAAGGAAAAGCATCAACTGGCATCTTTTAGGCCGGGATTGCTTAAAAGTAAAAGATGGAACGTAGGTTAAATACATATCATTTTCCTAATGTTATATCTAATACGAGTTTGACAGAAAGTAGGGATCTTTTCTTTTACACTTTTAGGGGTAAATATACCATCTCCAAATTCCATCTTTTTGGCTGGAACTGACCAAAAACATGTAAACGAATAGACAATGAAACTTGGGTGGCGTGTTTCTTTAGTTTCTAAACATGCGTTGGCTGTAATGTAAATATTGCCAAAGAGTGGTCCACATTATCCGTTTTTAAACTTCAATTTAAGCTTCATTCTTGTTAAATGTTGTCTGCAGGTTTACATTGTAAGGGCAAGTGGTCTAAATGAGATCGATGGGGCACTTGGTCTTCTGAACTTAGTTCCTTGTGACATGAACGGCTGTAAGTTGCTTCACATATCTTCTACAGTCCTTCACGTATTTTAGTAAGGGTCAAAACAGGTTTGGGTGGAAATGAGTCACTTTTAGTATGGGTAGAAATGGGCTGGGTCGGGTTGACTCACCATCACTTTTTTGCTCATTTTCAAATTTTTGTGTACATGGTCATTGGGGCAAAGTATGATTCTTATATGACAGAATTAAGTGTTTTGCAAATTTCATGCTTTAAAAGTAGTGGGAGACTTTTAACTTGTTTCACACAACCCAAATTGACATATTCCTAAGTAAAAGTTTTGACATTCTTACCTCTTCCATTTTTTTGTTTATAATGCTTTATCTTTTTAAGAAAATTTTTTATACACCTATACCAACTAGGCAACTATGTCACGCCTTCTCACAAATGTGTCCAACGAGACTTAAACCGACAGACTCGTGGTTGATGGGCCAGTCACATACCACTAGACCGAAGGCTTGGGGTACTATACTTTTTTATTTTTTTTTATTTTATTTCTTGTATTTGATTAGACCAACATAAAAACAAGGACGCGAGTAATCTTCAGAGAGTGGAAAATATGGATATAGATTTACATCAAGATGATGATCAAGATAATGGTTTAATAATGTATGATCAATCAGTAGACGACACTGAGTATGCAGATTCACCAGTTTCGGAAGGACTCAGATTCTCACAATCTGTTATCGAGTTCAAAGATATAAAGGGTGTTGATGATTTCAGTATCGTTGTGGATAACTTAGTCATAGATTCTGAAATACCAAAACACTTTAAGATCAAATACTATGATTTATGTTGCAGTCAAAACATGTATCTACATGAAAACCTCCTCAAGGGTCTTAATGTTCAACTAGCCGTTGGAATAATACTTGAAACTGTTACAATATCTGACGCCATCCGAGCATGTAAAGTCACCATTACTCGTGACGATATTGCAACATGGGACAAAACCTTAAAGGCCTTTGAGGAGGTTGGTATGAAAGTTGGGTTTCTAAGAGCCAGGATTAGTAAGCTTATGGGGCTATTGTTTGAATCAAACGAGCTCTTGGAAGCAAAGAGGATTGAACAAGTGAAAGCTGAAGAGGAGATGAGAGTGATCAAAGAAAAGCTTTGTGGGGTCCGAGAGGTGATCAAGAATCTTGATGTCGAGATGGAAACTTTGAAGCTAAAAGGGCAGAAGCTCGAGCCAGTCTTTCATAAAGAGGCTAATGCACCTTGGTGACGTATTTGGTAAAATTGAAGAAGCGATTTTTTTATGTGTAAAAAGGTGACAAGTTTTTGTCAGAACTAATATGCAGTCTCATTTTTGGTATTGGAGGCTTGCATGACTAGCTGATTCATTGTCGTTTCAGTGATGTACTAATTGGTACCTATAAGGTTAACCTGTTATTTTGAACGTAGGCTTGACATTGTACCATTTCAAGACACTAGTAAAGCAAATGCAATGGCATTCAGGCAATTGTCAATTTTGAAAAACAAAACTTGAAGATAATTGAAATGAACCCGAGTTTGCTTGGTTGTTGTTATGTTATGTTACATTTGTATTACTGTTCTATTTGTTGGCCGCGTACCATTTGCCCAGTTTTCTTCTTGTACATCTGGGGTGTATCTTTCTAGCTTCTTATATTTCATCTCCAATCATGGTCTCCAAACCACATATTTCTTTATATTTGGAGAACGGCGGACGTAAAAACATCTCAAACCATGCTCCATTTCGAAGATTTTTTTGAAGCATTGTTGAGAATAATCCATATTTAGAAGATCACTATTCATATTCCAAATCATAAAATAATGCAATATATACATAAGTATTATAGATTCATCATGTTATTGGTTGATGGCATATAAATTTAGTATAAATTGATTTGATATACATAGGTTCAAATTTTTGGCTCCAAAATCAACTTTTCATCTCCCAAGACAGTGTACATAAAATCCTGACAATAATTACCAAAACCCATCATTTCACCATTTTTCAAATTCCCCATAAACCCTCCTCTTACCCATTTTTAAAAATCAAACGGTAACTTTTTTCCATTTTTACCCACTCTTTCATTTTCTCATACAAAAATAAGTTTGTTCTTGTTCAACAACACAAACTTGTGAAAATGGCAATAGGTCCACAATCGAAACCCAATGACACGAGCCCTTTGTCGGCTATGGATGTTAAGAATAAGGCATTGGAGATCAAGAAAAAGTTTGCTCAGAAAAAAAGTACTAATCCGAAGCAGCGCGTTAAAGCAGTAAGTTTTTTTTTTTTTTTTTTTTTTTTTTTTTTTTATGTTAAGATTCTTGTGATCAGTACTTAGGTTCGTCCCATAAATAGAATCCATAAGTTCATCACCTGGCGTAATTGAGGCCTAATGTAGAGTCACCTGTAAAACTTCTCTTTGCAGGTGAATTTTGATCTTTCTCGTAACTTAATAGTAAGGTTAGTTCATAGTTTGTAATTTTTCTTGAATAAAGTTGGCTCATTTGGTGATTATTTCTGACTACGCCTTTGATCCATCCTGCAAAACATTAGCTATGACCCAAATACGGCTGCTTTAGCTCAACCATCTTCTGCTATCGAGCGAGCCAATGAGGTTCAAGCAAGCCTCCCATCTGAGCTACCTAGTTTTGTTAAGCTGATGCTCCCATCACATGTGTCTGGTGGCTTTTGGCTGGTAGTTTTCTTAATCTTGTGATTAAAAAGAAATATATTCTAAGTAAATGTGTTGATGCCTTATTTTGGCTAACGTACGACAGGGGCTTCCCAAGAGCTTCTATGATGCACATCTTCCAAAGGACGATGTAACAGTTGTGCTGGTTGATAAAGATGATCAAAAGTTTAACACAAAGTATCTTGATCGCAAAACTGGATTGAGTGGTGGCTGGAAAGCGTTTTCAATTGCTCACAAATTGCTTGCAGGAGATGCTCTAGTTTTCCAGTTGATCGAGCAGTGGAAAATGAAGGTAAACTTATGACCGATTTTCATTGAAGTGTTTAGTGTTTACATAGGCCACTTAAGTATCCTTTTGCTTAAAAGTAAAGACTAGAACATAGGTCACGTATAATTTTCCTCATGTGTTATTCAATAAAATTTTGACACAGCAGTTGCAATGGTAAAATCATCATTTGGCTGTAACATTGCCAAAGAGCGCCACATTATCCTTTTTAAACTTTAATTAAAGCTTCATTCTTGTTAAATGTTGTATGCAGGTTTACATTGTAAGGGCATGTGGTCTAAATGAGATCGATGGGGCTCTTGGTCTTATGAACTTAGTTCCTTGTGACATGAACGGCTGTAAGTTGCTTCACATATCTTCTACAGTCCTTCACATATTTTAGTAAGGGTCACAACAGGTTTTGGGTTAAAGTGAGTCATTTTTAGTATGGGTCGAAACGGGCTAGGTCGGGTTGACCCACATCGAAATCTCCGTAAGTAAAAGACTTGAAATTTCCTTTGTCATTTTTATATATGATGCTCATGTTTTTTTTCCCTCTTGAACTTGATTAGACCAACACCAAAACAATGAGGACGCAAGTAATCTTCAGAGAGCGGAAAATATGGATATAGATTTACATCAAGATAATGGTTTAATAATGTATGATCAATCAGTAGCCGACACTGAGTATGCAGATTCACCAGTTTCGGAAGGACTCAGATTCTCACAATCTGTTATCGACTTCAAAGATATAAAGGGTGTTGATGATTTCAGTATCGTTGTCGATAATTTAGTTATAGATTCTGAAATACCAAAACACTTTCGGATCAAATACTACGATTTATGTCGTAGTCAAAACATGTATCTACATGAAAACCTCCTCAAGGGTCTTAATGTTCAACTAGCCGTTGGAATAATACTTGAAACTGTTACAATATCTGACGCCATCCGAGCATGTAAAGTCACCATTACTCGTGAAGATATTGCAACATGGGACAAAACCTTAAAGGCCTTTGAAGAGGTTGGTATGAAAGTTGGGTTTCTTAGAGCCAGGATTAGTAAGCTTATGGGGCTATTGTTTGAATCAAACGAGCTCTTGGAAGCAAAGAGGATTGAACAAGTGGAAGCCGAAGAGGAGATGAGAGTGATCAAAGAAAAGCTTTGTAGGGTCCGAGAGATGATCAAGAATCTTGATGTCGAGATGGAAACTTTGAAGCTAAAAGGGCAGAAGCTCGAGCCAGTCTTTCATAAAGAGGCTAATGCACCTTGGTGACGTATTTGGTACTTGAAGAAGCGTTTTTTTGTGTGTAAAAAGGTGACAAGTTTTTCTCAGCACTAATATGCGGTCTCATTTTTGGTATTGGAGGCTTGCATGACTAGCTGATTCATTGTCGTTTCAATGATGTACTAACTGGTGCCTGAATTTTACCCAACTTGTATGATCGGGGTTATGTAAGGTTAACTTGTAATGTTACATTTCTATCACTGTTCTATTTGTTGCTTTTGATCTAATGTTGGCCCCGTATCATTTGCCCGGTTTTCTTCTGGTACATCTGGGGCGTATCTTTCCGGCTTATAACATACCATCTCCAATATGTTCATCAAATACGTGCTAGTTACACCAACGGATTACATACGATAGCAGACTACTAACGAGTAATGATTAACAGAAAAGGCAACATATCAGACATGGTCTCTGCAAATTTATAAATGCCGAATAATACACTAATCGTCTCATTATCTGTCTTCCAGGAACTCATTTTACATGGATATAGATTTTCATCCAAAAGCAGTTAAAAGTGTAAAACTACATATTATTAACTCGAAAAAGGTCATATTACAAAACAGAACCGTCTAAACAGTTTAGAAACATAGGGTTATCATCATCTACTTTCGTCCTACCTGTACATTTCGTGCAAAAACACCCATCCATACATTTTACCTTACACGAACCCACGCCAAATACGGGTACGTAGACCGATGTGAACACCTCTCTATCTTCACCGGCATTCATATGTACAATATATTATCATACAACCTCTCCCGGTCTGTCTCAGATCTATCAACTCATAATCTTGATCGTCTCATGCGTTTTATGGGATTTAACGATGAGCCCTTACGAGAAGTAGACCCAAACGGCTTCCTATTATCAAATTTGATATCCCAACCTTCGATGTTTTTAGGCACACAAACATCAAATAGAACTTGACCAAGAACACTGTGTGGATTTAGGCTCGGTGGACTTGCCAAAAGGACAGCTTTTCTTTCTTTTTGCTCATCTTGTAACGATCCAGATTCTTTACTGCTTTGATATTCAGCTGAACTTGGTAAGAAGAAGTGGTCATTTGGTCCGATTGCTACTCTTCTAAGGCTCTGGTTTGAGTCAACTGCAGCATTTTGTAGGTCGCAAACTAATTCACATATTTTATCGTGCATACCTTCCATGCCGGTTCGCTCAGCAAGTTGTTGTAGTTTCTGGTTGAATATTGAAACAGAGTGGTCAAAGAATTCGCTTACAGCTGCTCTGTACTCTGTGGGATTGTGCTTGTAATGACCTATGACAGCACAAAAAGATAGAAAATAATTAACAAAATGTACCATTTGGTAAAGTACGTTCCTATCTTATGGAATGTGCCCTTGCACTCTTACAGCTATTAATGTTTACTACAATAACAATATAGTATTTAACAATTAACATGTTTGCTTTGTGGCTAATTTACACAGTTACCAATTGGACCCATCAGCGATAAAATTCAACTGAGCTGACCCATATCTACACAAATGGGTACAAATTGCCACCTGTACATTTGTGCTACAGTAGGACTAATAGTAAGTCACATGAGTTGTAAACTAACCGACATGAGGAGAGTCCTTCCATCCAAAAAGCCGAACATGTCCTCCTAGTCCTTGTACTTGTTGAGCAAATGTGTATACAACTGGATATGGAGCAAGATCATCACTTTCTGAACATAATATCAGAAACGGAGCTCCCAAACCCTAGAATTTAAAATTTAAGTACGAATTTGTAAGAATAAATCAAATACAATAGATTTTTATTATCATAAAAATTGCATGTATGCTTACAACTGAGGAGTAGAGTGTTTGCCAGTACTCGGAGCGTTGGGATCCAAATCTAGTAAGGAATAGAGCATCGAGACCAGACGTGACGCCTTTTGCGACCATTGATACCAGCTTTGACGAACCAGGCACGTTGGAGGAATGTAAAGCAAACCGGGCACCCAAATCACCAGTAACATTAACTGGACCAGAATCGTATATTTGACCAGATATACATGTCATGATTAACCGACTATCATCCTACACACGAAATAATAATACAATAAGAAAATGAAAAAGACAGCAACACCAATGATTCGTTAAGAAAAACCTTACACACATACCAGACTGAGATGTGCTTCACATGTTCCTTCAATGATCTGTATCATAAAGAAATAATATAGCTCGGAAAATTAACCAAATATGTGTGATCATAATAAATTGAAATTAAGGTTCGCATATTTACCTGAAAAACCTTGTACATACAAGCTTGTGAACCACCAGAAAAGGATGCAAGGACTAACGGACATGGTCTAGCCCTCAACTCCTACAAACATAGCAAAATCACAGTATTTAATAAAAAAGTCTTAAGCTTGAGATGTTCTAACTTCTAATTGGCTGATAACGAATAAATAGAGCAAGTAACAGACCTCTAAAAGCTCATTGATGACGGAAAAAGCAAGTGATGTGGCTCTCTCAGGGAAAAATCTGCACATATCAATTGCATCGAAATTTTAGAAGAGTGAATTTCATATACAAGAACCTAATTTTGAACTACTAGTATTTTTTTTTATTTAAAAAATCATAAATATCTTGAACTAACAACAGATTATCAAAAATCTTCAACTCAAAGCATGTGCTTATGAAGTTGGGAGGATAATCCTAACAAGCATCCATATCGCATCATCTTAATGAGCCATAGTTATAGCATAGCTGACAGATATAAGTGTCAAAAAAACTTACGACGTCATAGTCTAATGATGCTAAAAGGGCCCGTTTGGTTTGTTGCTAGGAATGACAATGAGTATCGGATTTGGAATGAGGTGGAATGACAATGGGTATGAAAAAGTGTATCATTACGATTGTTTATGTTTGGTTGATAAAATATGGTATGAAAAAGTGTATAGATATTTGAATTTTGTAGTGGAAAAAAGAAGGGCCCACGGGAATGGATTTCATAGACACCAAATTGGTGTGTAATGAATCTATGACTATGATATACCCATTTCATTACCGGGCCCACAAAACAAAACAAAACAAACACCGACTATGACTTTGAAAGTCACAGTCTCATTCCCATTTATGCTAACCAAACGGGCCCGAAGCTAAACTTATCAAGGATATTTTCCTAAATTTTTAATATTTATAAGGATTAAGGGATGTCACCAAATGCTTTACGGGGAATCTACAGTAAATTTAATAAGCCAAAAAGGATTACGATATCTAGGCCAACCTAGCTAAGATCAATTATTACACTATTCTATAGAAAAAACTTTTAGCAAACAAGTTACATGTAACGCCCTAGCAGAAATCTATATATATATATTAAATCCTCAAGTCCTTAACTCAAATATGATACAGGGGAATGCTTTTGGCCTCCACGACATAAGATGTTTTTAGCTACAACATACACACATGCAACTCACCATTCCCGTCTATAAAAATAAGTTTAGTTTTTTCTATTTTCCAAGTAGCTAGCATAACCTTAGAATATCACAATTTAGATCCATTTTCGTACAGCTGCCTTTGGGTATAACCATTTCCTGGTAGACATAAGCAGTGTTGTGAAACAAGGTTTACAAGACTTAGTAATCGGCGATTACTCACTACAAACTGGATCAGAACTCCGTTTGAAGTATTTAAACAATTGTGTTGATGTTTCTATCAATTTCTGTGGTCCTATGAGCAATTCTGTATTTCTGTGGTCCTATCAACATGTCATACATGGAATTTCGAAATTTATATATAAAAGTTCTAATCTAATTAATCCCCGCCTAGGCTGACTATTAGCTACAAGGTAGGGGATCGCCCCAACAAGCCCCTAGCAATTTTTGCAACATCAGACATAAGTACACATGATGGTCTAATACTCTAAACCCCTAAATTCGACCAATGATTAAGCCATACTGATGTTAATATTAACTAACCACTATTAAGGGTTTTTGGGATTGTTTATCCATACTGGTTATCTATTTTTCTGTAAGTTAAATAAGATGTTTGAATAAGCTGTTCGAAGTTGCTTATTTTAAGCAGCTTATTTTGAAACACAAAAAAAGCAGAGAAGTGGTTTAAAACAGCAATTTCAAACACCCCCCAAAATTTATAAAAATCACCCCAAAAAAAAGGTAAGGGACAAGGTTCCTTTGAATCTATTTGCATGTATACCTTTGAATCTACAAGATACTAAAACATTTAACATCAATTTATCATACAAGATACTAAAATTTTAAAAAAATCCACAACACAGTAACTATAAACTGCTTATTTCCATAATTTTCTATTCAAGGGATTGTTCACGATTGCTTATTATAACTGCTTATCTACTTATTTTATTTAGAAACAGCACAAGCACCTTTGAAGGTTTCTAGGATTGTTTATCCATAATTCAATACTACTTATCCGATTGTTTATAAGTGAAATAAGACATTTAATATAATCACTTAGTTGTTGCTTACTTTACACTCTGCCTATTTCAAAAACACAAAAAGCAGATAAACTTAAGTAATAAGCACTCCTAAAACAAATAAAAAGACTAATTACAAGGAACCTTTGAATCTAATTGCACATATGCTTTATACCTTAGAATCATACAAGATACTAAACTTTTAACAAACACCCACATCACAAACAATAATAAAGCTAACAGCTCACACATTAAAAAAATCAACTTAAGTACTAATAAAATTACACATGATGATCTAAATAAAAAAGGCTTATTCTCTGCATATATTATATATACTTTATACCTTCTAACACGCACTGTTTAAACATCCAAACGGGTAAATAGACGAGGTTTTTCCCTACATCTTTTGACCCAGATGTACGCAGCCTAACCGGGGTACACTATTTAAAAACATCTATTAGTAACTTATTACGAGGTTTAATCTAGACTATCCAGTATGATGCTTTATTCCTTAAAAAACAACAATAAAGCTAACAACTTTAGGGCTAGTTGTCTAAACTGTATCTTACTTGTCACTTTTTTTAGTTGTATGTATCATCACTAGGATCAGACTATTTAATAACTAAAATTTTGAATTTCCACTATTCTGAACGATTCCCAAAAATACGTCAATTGATACACAGAATAATCGAAATTCAAAAAGTTAGTTACTAAATAGTCCGATCCTAATGTGACAAGCAAGATACATTTTCACACGATAAGCTCACAACTTTGACAACCAAACCTTAAAAAAACCTAAAGTGATAAGTTATTTGTTTTTCGGCTTATTTGAGACTTGTGGGCTTATATAAGTTTATCATATCATAATAAACTTATATAAGCCCATACGTCTCAAAATAAGCCAGAAAATTAGAGCTTATGAAATATAAGCCGAAATCAAATAAGCTCATAAGCCCAAATATAAGCTTTATCCTATTTTCCTGTTTGGCTAAGCTTATTTAACATAAGCCCATTTGGGCTTATTTTTTATAAGCTCTAATTTGCGGCTTATTTTGAGTTTTGTCGGCTTATATAAGTTTATTATGATATAATAAACTTGTATAAGCCGCCAAGTGTCAAAATAAGCTGTAAAATTGGAGCTTATAAAAAATAAGCCCAAATTTCATTAAATTTCGGCTTATTTTAGATAAGCTCCAATTTTACGTCTTATTTTGAAACTTGTCGGCTTATATAAGTTTATTATGATAATAAACTTATATAAGCCGACAAGTTTCAAAATAAGCCGCAAAATTGGAGCTTATCTAAAATAAGCCCAAATGGGCTTACGTTTAATAAGCTTAGCCAAACACCCCCTTAAATATTCCATCTGATGCTTTATACCTTAGAATCATACAAGATACTAAACTTATATAGAACATTAAAAAAAAACAACAACAATAAAGCTAACAACTTTAACAACCAAACCTTAAAAAAAAAACACCACAACTTACGGATTAAGAAAATCAGAGACAACAACAAGTGAATTCCATCCAAAAGAAGAATAAAGCTCCACATAATCCTTAACATCAACAAAACTGGCCCATACAAAAACCACAACAACCCCTTCAAATTTAGTCTCATCATCAAAATCATTTTTTACCCAATAAAGATTCCCACCCATGACACCCTTTATCCAGATATGCAAAACCCCTCAATCAATTTTCGATTTTGTAAAGTTTTGAATGTTTATTAAACGTGTGTGTGTGAATTAAGGTGTGTTTAGTGTGTGTGTTGTGATTTGCTTGGTTGAAATGTGTTTTGGGTTTTTGTTGTTTGGATTATTTTGGTGATGATGTGGCAATATGGTCCTATTGTGTTATCTAGTGATTAAATAATTGGTGTTTGATAAGTGTGGCATGAATAAAATATGGTCAATAAAATAGAGAATATTCTTCATCTTGGGAAAAGAAAATGAGATAGCCTAGTTGGAGTTTATTAAATCACTGATGCTACATTCAATCAAATTTATCTATAAAAGAATTTTACACGCTGAAGTGGCGCGAGATGATTGGTTTTTTGTGGGAGTGCTCTCACAAAAAACCAATCATCCGGCGCCATATCAGCGTGTGAGATTTTTTTGTGAATGAATTTGAGTAGGTGTATCACTCCTCTTATTAAATTATATATTATATGTAATTTTTAGTTTAAAAGAAAGTTGGTGTTTAATGAATGTGATTTAATCGTTGCCCTCAAGACGCTTGTTAGAAAGAAAACCAAACATAATTACTCATTTAGATATATAAAACGAGGAATTTTCTACCCACACTTTGCTCTGGTGCGCGGGTTTAGATATAGTTAAAGAACTTTAAAAATAATTTGAAGTAATGGAAGGGATGTTTTTTACAAATTTTCAGGGATGGAGGGACGTTTGTGTAACCTTTTTGTTACATACAAGTCTCTAGATTGAACATAAGAATCGCTTGTAAATGTTTCAGAAAACTTTTTTTCAGTTTTAAGGACTTTTTCTGCAAAGTAAATAAACAAAGGGACTAAAATGCCATAATTTAAACCGCAAGAATCATTTGTACTATTTTCTAGGGACCGTTTTTGCAATTTTTTAAGAACCGTATTCGGAACACAAAATGTCACAAATACAACAAATGAAACATTTTTGCCAAACACCAAACCTCAGGACCATTTTTGTCAATTTCAGGAATGTTTACTATTTGATGAAGAGTAACACTCATGTGAAAACGTTAATTTTTAAAATATTTTGATTTTTGAAATATTTCGTTAACCAAAGTTCTTATATCGTAATTGTACCTCGTGTTGTGTCATACAAAAAATCTTCATGTGTTGTACTCGAAGTTTGATAACTCTAAAATACCTTCACTATGAAACCTTGTTGTATATGTGGTAAAAATAGGTGATTTGTGCAGCGTGGAGGTCTTAAGTGAAGTACAATATTGATAACAATGTGCATTATAAAAATAGTAATCGGTCATTTGATTGTTTTCATTGATAAGTCTCACGGATAACAATGTATAACCACGGTTAAAAAGCACAAAGCTAGGGTTTCAACCCATGACATATTACAGTGCATTGTATAATACTCACAGTGTGTGTTGTTGGTCTCAAGTAGTTTTGATGATAGCACAAATTAATTTTAAACTTACATAGCGTTTTCGCAACTCATAGAGAGTATGAATGAATTAGATTATTACAACAGAATGAAAAAATTATGTTTGTTTACAATTATAAGATGAATGACTTATTACATAAAAACAATCATTTTCATTTTTTAAGAGTCCTTTGTTTTTTCATTACATAGTAGAATGGAATCATAATTACATAAAAGCCCATTATTAACTATCCAACAAACAAAAAGAATATCATCAAAGACTATTTTTGTCTTTTTATTACTGATTACATTTCATTCTATCATAACAACCAATCATAATGTGTCATTACGATTAAGGGAGGGAGGAGTGGAAGCCTAATACCCTAATAGCCTGAGGGTGCCACATCACCTCTATCCAATAAAAACCTTCCAACTCAAAACTACCCCAATACTACCCTAACACTACCCTAACTAGTGGGAGTGATACCCTAGTACCCGAATTCATTTTTTTTTTTTTTTTTAAATACATAAAATCACATACAATATTTATAATAAAAACATACCATTTCATTAAAAAAAAAACATTACATAATACTTAAAAAAACTACAACTTAAAAATTGAAACTACAACTTAAAAAAAAAAACATTACATAAGTTGAAATTAAAATAACTTGAAACTACAATTTAAAGATTGCAAGCCCATCCGTGTTTGGCCGCAAGTTCACGTTTCTGGGTAAGAACTAATTCCAACATAGCGGGATCGCGAATGTGATCATGCGGCTCCAAAAAAAACTTCAACTCCCGTTGTGTATTCTTGAACTTCGCCCCCTCGAGTTGTGTAGCCAACAATTGTTTCGCCATCTCGCGTTTTTCTTCCAAATATTGTGTCTTCTTTTGTGTGTAGGCGTTGATTTCATCCGCAACGCTTGAGATCGACGAGGATGATGCAGCTTGCTTCTTTTTCATTTTTCTTGATTCAATTGGAGGGGTGGGGTCTTCATTCATGTCGGGAATGGTGTTGCTTGCCGCGTCATACTCCCCCGACCTCCTTTTTGAAGAATTGCTTGCAGCACCGGCAATATCTTGAAAACATTCTTGCTCCAACCATTTGTCATGACCTCTGACAATCTCCCACGCCCTGCTATGAGTAAATTGTTTTTTTCTTGCTGTATAGAAATCCATTTCAGCTTGCCTCACCACGTCCAAGTCGTTGCACCCACTAGCCTTAGCACGTTTCTACATTATATACAAAATAATGTAATTGTAAATAAAAAGTACAGATTACGTAAAATAAAAAAGTATAGCTAAAAACAAAATAATGTAATTGTAAATAATAAAGTATAGATTATGTAATTGTACCGCTTGGAGGTAGTAGCCGTTGAAAATACCCATGGCCGTGTTCATTGATCTCCACTTGGTATTCAACGCATGAAATGTTCGTGAACTCGAACCCAAAGTTGCCTCGTAATGCTCGTGAATCCGTTTCCAAAAACCGTCGGACTTTTGTTCATTACCGACAACACCACATTCGGAGATTTGAACCCATGCTTTCGCCAAAGCCTCCTCTTGTGCCGGCGTCCAAACTTCACGGGGCCTCCTCCCGGCGAAAGCTTTTTTCTTCCCTCTCGGATCGACTTCTTAAACTTCCTCATCTTCGTTTGGTAGTGGTTGTGTTTCGGGTACGTACTCTACGTCTTGACTAAGGTTTTCGAACGGGGAAAACTCGCTTGTAGCAGTGATGTTGTAGTGTTGTGGATTCAATTGAGGAGGACCCATATTATATTGGAAAAATTGTGGAGATTGGGGTTGTGGAACATAAAATTGATTCGGGGATGGTTGAGAATAAAATTGGCTAAATCCTAACGGAGTTTGTTTTGGTTGATTCGGGGATGGTTGAGACCGACCTTGACGCGAGGTGAAAGTTTTTTTACTTCTCCTTGGATCCATAGTTTGGTGTTTTTGAAAGATTAGTGTGTGTTGTAATTTGTGTTGTGTGTTTTTATTTTGAAAAATGAGGTGCAAGTTTAGGTGTTAAATAGGAGTGATTTTTTTTTTTTTTTTTTTTTTTTTATTATTTTTTTTTTTATTATTATTTTTTTTTTATATTTTGGGTTAAAAATAGCCGTTTATTAACGGCATAAACTTTTCCAACGTAAACCTTCGGCTTCCCAACTCGAATTTAATACCCGCCCCCCTAACCCGCACTACACGGAATGGTGTAGCCGAGCGGGTTCACGAGCTCGCTTGGCAACCCGACGTCCACTCCGTCCTACCTTACTTCATTTATTTCATTATGATGTTCATTCTATTCCATCGTTACTTCATTCCGTCATACCAAACAGACCCACTATATTAAAATTTAGCGCACACCAAATAAGAAATCTAAAAAAACGGAATGCTTAGAAACACAAGGTACTTTCAGTTTTCCATCAAGAATGAACGCATCATACAACCTTTTCACTTAAATGATTCGAAATATTTATCGTACCAAATCACGTATTTTTTTAAACATATAGGTTACTAATAGCGAAATAATGTAAGCATGGTGCATCACTTGTAAAAATAGCATTAATTTGTTAGTACATTGCATTGTTATTAAAAGATATATGTTGTATACCATCACCTAGAAACATCGGCCAAAATTGAATATCGCTAACAGAACACATGCAATGAAACAACATGTTTGTCACTTTCACTCTGCGTAAGTACAATGCTAGTATATATTTAGAGTAAGCGGTCGAACATACATTTGCTAGCTGCAAGATCGCGAAGAGAAACATGGAAAGACATCCTTAAGTGGTGAAACCTAAACCCTATCCCAATCACAAATCTTTTTGAGGTCTTTAGCTTAGCCGATCGCACCAACATGTACGCCAAGCTAACATGTTACTTTGATGTTGTTGTCCAATCCACAATTTGGTTCTTATGGTGTTTTTAGGAATAACGTGACATTCGCGGCAAAACGTCCATAAAGACACAGCCGCATCAACGATATCAAGGTACACACATTTTATTGGATTGTTAGTAGACAAAGAAAATTTATTTAAATTGAATAAAACGGCTTATTAATCTTTGTAATGCTCTATCTTTTTTGAATTGTGCGAGTCCCTAGTTCCTTGCTAGTAAGAACAATTTTTTTTAATGTCGTCGAAGATAAGCTACATTTTTTATACGGTTAGAAGCTTTATAAGCTCATTTTGTATGACTTAAACTTGTCAACTTGAATTTATTGACATAATTAATAATGGTAAGTTTAAATTGAAAAACTGATAAACCATAAGAGCACAATAGTAAAACTTTATATAGGTCTATAATAATTAACGAGTGTGGAAACCCGCGCGATGCAGCGGGATTGCTTTTGTATACGTGAATTTGGATAGGGACTATTTTTGCCAAATTGCTATAAATGACTTACTTTGCAGCGACACTTAAACCTTATGGACTATTTTTGCCAACTTAGACTTACTTTGCAACGACACTTAAACCTCAGGGACTATTTTTGCCAACTTGCGAAAGTTGGCAATTAATGTGGACACGTGTCATGTGAAAAACTCATGTCTTGCCTAATAGTATATATAGTAATTTATAAACTTTTTGATGTTATAAACATATGTTCACTTTGTCTAAACCTTTTATAACTTTTCAAATTATTCATAATTACACATGCATTAAATTATAAATAGGTTCAAGAATATGAACGTCTTCATGCCACATGTACATGAAATAAATAATCACTATTGCTAAAATGAAAAATAAATCTTTATATATGTTTTAGACTTTTTGATGAAACTACCATAGTAAATGCCCTAACATATGAGTTTATAACCTCATTAAATTTTCAATAACTTACCAAATAAGCTAAGACGACATTCACCCTAATTTACACATGCATACTTTACTTAACAACAAATGAACAAAGGAGTACTTTCATACTAGTTGTTATATTATGATATCTACAAGATTATACTACCGTGACTGGCGTTATCAACAATAGTAGAGTAATATTTAATGCTAATAGCTTAGTCAAATTTACGTGCACGCTATAAAATTAATCAATGTGTCATAAAAAAATTGTCTTCCACAACAATCCGGAGCCTTAAAATAAAAATAAAAAACCTCCCACGTAATTGTTGACTTCACTTGAAGTTGTGGCAAAGGAAACTTTTTTATACGTTTTCTTGTGTTTTTATACGTTTTTGTACGATTTATACGTTTTGTTTTACATTTTATATATTTTCGCACGTTTTCATACGTTTTTATAAGTGTTCTTACGTTTTCATAGGTTTTAGTACATTTTCATACAATTTTTTTACGTTTTCATACATTTTTACTTTTTCTACGTTCTATACGTTTGTGTACGTTTTTATATGTTGTGTACGTTTTTATATGTTTGTGTACGTTTTTATATGTTTGTGTGTGTGTTTTACACGTTTTTTTGCGTTTGTGTATGCTCTTTTACGTTTCTGTATGTTTTTATAAGTTCTTTTTGACGTTTTTTACGTTTGTGTATGTTTTTATACGCCTGTGTATGTTTTCACATATTTTTATACGTTTCATATGTTTTATACTTTTTTGTACGGATGAAAACGTATAATAACATACATAAACGTAGAAAATGTACAAAAACGTACAACGACGTACAAAAACGTAAGAAAACGTTCAAAAACGCATAAAAACATACAAAAGATACAAAAATGGGTAAAGATGGATAACAACGGATAAAAACATACGAAAACGTAAAAAAACATATTAAAACGTACGAAAAACATATTAGGAGGTAAAACATGTTTCCATGTATCATATTAGCCGGTTTATGAAAGTTCACGTACTATAAAAATAATAAATTTTGTACACGTACTATATGGGTAAATTTGAGAAAGTATGCAGCTATTTAATGGCTTAAACCCATTTTGTTGTTCCCTATTCACTATTGTATAAAACAGTTTAAGAATTAAAAACAGACCAATAGTAAATTAATGACTGAAATACAATGCAAGTAAAAACACACTGATAAATTTTCAACATAATATTTTTTATTAGAATTCAATCAAAAAGAATACGTTACCCAAGTACTTGAGAATAGTACTTGGGATTGAAATGACAAAGGGTTGGTACTCCTCACGAAGCTCAGGCTAAGTCTGAGCACAACTACTATGGAACCACTGAGCTATCTCAGGGACTGAGTTGTATTTGGAGGAGTGAAAGATGGCTTGTGTGTGTGTGTTTTACAATTCACAAGCTTAAATCTTTCACTCCATCTCTTATGCTATTTATACAAGTATGAGTATTAACTTTATCCTAAGTGACAAACTGACATTTTACAGAAGACAAAATACTGATGTATTTTGTCTCTGTTTACAAAGACTACATTAAGTAAGAGACAAGGCTTATTTCCATAAGTCAGTGATGACACTGAGCCTGATAGTTTGCTATTCAGGGAAAGTTGAATTTGGTTGATAAAGACTTCGTCTTATCTGATTCAAACTTATCTCGCTCATTCTTCAGTCTTCATTGCATTCAGTCTTCTACTTCAGTTTGTCTTCAGTGTAAGTAGTTGGTGAGGAGCTTAGGGATTCAGTGAGTTATTGTCATCACTCACTGAATACACCATTCTTCTTGACTCAGTCTTCACCCCTTAAGATCCGCCTTACTGAGTGGAGAGACTTCTTCTTCGCCTCTTACTGAGTATCCTGAAGATGGCTCACTGAGAGACTATGCACTCAGTGATCTGTTAGTGTTAAACGGTCTAAACACTTAGGGTATTTTCTATTCAAATCCTTGACTTAAGGGGTTTGGGTATTTACTGAACCCAACACATTTTTAAAAAACATACACAAAATATTAATTTTTAAAAACACAGCTTTGTAAGTAAAAAATACACGCTTTGCATAAAAGATCGAACCAAAATCACTATTCACAAGTATAATTATTTCCCGCTATACACCGTCACTTTACACAAATATTCGTATAGTGTTCTTAACGTATCACAGGAAATTTCTTATTTGAGCTATACCTAATTTACGTTAATTACAACATTCATGTAAAGTGTCAACAAAATCTTTTTGCTTCTCTTTACAAATAAACAGTTTTTTCCTTCCGAATGTTGCATTATTTTAATTATATTCATGTCTATGTAGTCGTTGCATCTTTGTGAGTGTTCAGGAGGTGAGTTGCGGGAAGGGGACCGGCACCTTTTAGGGTAGAGGGTGTGGTGACGGGTTTTTCATCGTCACATCAGCTCTACGTCACCACTTTATCACTTTTAATTTTTCACTCAACCTATGCAACACATAATCCTACACAATACACACTCACACAAAATAAAATAACATTTTCTCTCCTTCAAATGTTACGGGGCTCTAGTGCCGCAAGGGAAGAAAAACAAGTTTGCCGCAATATGGGGGAGGTGTTCCCGCAATTAGATATAGTAATAGTAATATTAAACGAATAAGTTTATTTAGTCACATTTATTCATGTTCTGACGTCTTTTTTGACGTGATTAATCATCCATATCTAATTGTTTTCAGTATCAGATTTGAGAAAAGCCACATGTTGCAGATGGAGCAAAAAATACAGAATATTTGAGCATGGAAGCGAGTCTTGGTTGGACTAGTTTAATGACATGATAAGCTGTGATTTCAAGTTTTCGATATTACTTAGAAGGACTATGTGGTTTGAATATAGTTATATAACTACTAACATTATTTTTCCGAGTATAAAACAGAAAGAAGAGAAATTGAGAGATGAAAAAAGAGATAAAAGAAGAGGAAAGGAAAACAAATTGGTTTTTAATCTTGTGTTTCCGAGTTGGAAAGAAAAGAAGGAGAATGTAAGTAAAAAAAAAAAAAAACTTTAAAATCATTTTCACTCAATTTCATCATAATTTGGGAAGAAGATTGAGAGAGAAATTTTAACGTAATTTATTATCATTTAATTTCCTTTCATATCCTAAAAAATCTCAGGAACACGATTTTTTTTATTACAATCTCAAATCTTTCCCTTTCACTCCAAAAATAAACTCGGAAACAGAACGTAATATATTGTAATCGGATGCGTGAAATCATTGTGGTTTGGTGGCTAGGAATTGATCGATACATTCCTTAAAGGTCTAAACTGTGATTTATGTACGTTAATCATTGAGGTAAGGTGCCCCAAAATTTCAAAAGAAATTATAGTTCAAATTTCTTTGAATGATAACTTAAGTTGGAGAAAAAACGTAAGAATATAAAGGAAGAAGTCAATTTTGCAATATTGGGCTATTGGCTCCTCAATATGGGCCTTGAAAATCTTGCGTAGCCTGCCTAAAATGGGCTGGCTTATTGCTACTTATTTACTAACGGATTGAGCTCAAAAAATCAATTTTAACTTGAAAAGGTATTAGGTTATTAGCACAAAAAAGGTGCACAATTTAAGCTATCTATCTTTATTTCGAAAACAGATTAAATAATCAATCACATATACAACTTGATTATATTCACTGAAAAAAAATAAAGTTTTAAGGTTAAAAATGAACAATAAACATTTAAATCTTTTATGCATATGCACCAAGTCAAGCTGTAGCACTTCTTTGTTTCAAACACATGTATTGCTTTTGTATAAATGTAATGTTACTATACACATCGCAATATACCCAAACTTTTTTACTATTCATTTCGTAAGGATAAGTTATTAAAAGTTGTTCTTCTTAATGACGAAATTTAAAGTCAGCTTAGATTGTTGTAAAAGACTTGTTGTGTGCTAGTGATGTCTAGCCCTAGTGCGTGTGACCGTGGTAGACATTTTTTAAATTAATACTCATGAGTTTACCTATATCTAATAGTTAAAAGAATTATTAAAATTAATCGATATTAAATTATTTAAAAATCAATGACTCAGGACTTGCAAAAAGACATTTTTTAAATTAATACTCATTGTCTACCATCTTTTGTAATCCATCTACTATAGTAAAATAATTTTTTAAATTTATATGTGTATCCCGGAAGGGTTATATTCGGACAAGGTAAGCAAGATCTTGATGTACCTTAGCTCCATTGCTCTTAACTGACAATGCAATTTGTTGATGTTGATGACTTAAAAGTCTTGCATCCCCTCGCTCATTGCTTGACCTTATATTTTCTTGACCCACTTTCATATCTATTACATTATCTTTCTCACACTCGTAGTCGTAGCTTAAAAGTTTTTTATACTAATTAAATATTTTTGAAAGATAAAGGCATGTGAGAATTTGGTAATTTTGTGAACAAACATTTCGTACAGCTCCTTTGATGCACGCGACATAGGTGCAGTTCTAGACTTCGGATTTCTTGTTATGCCTTATGTAGTTATGTCTAATATATTATATATATAATACGTATAAGTTTGTTGATATTTGGTTGATAGTACTTTATAACATCAACAAATCCAATATAATTAATGTATCAACATTCAAACAGTTTATGTTTAAATTATGAACATCATAAGGCAAATAATAGATCAGTAAATTGCACCTAAGAAATTATGGTTCTTTGACCTTGTACAAATATGAAAAGAAATTCTACAAAAATATATAACTAATTTGATAAAATCAAGTTTATCAATATAAAATTCCATTAATAACTAAAATAAACCATATGTTCATAAGTTGAAATATCCATATCACCTCAACAATTTGCTACCCATCACTTCATTCACACTTTCAAAATACCTATATCGATTAAAGCAGGTAAGTAGTCAAAAATATATATACACAAGGTAAATATTGAAGATTTTTGTGATTAAACTAATTAAGAAGAGTCAAACCAAATGGAAACCAAAATCAAATATTTGCAAACATAAACCAAAAATATCTCAAAAGAAAAAATAGACCCAAGAATAACTTACGAATTTCATGAAATGCCGTCAGAGAAAAAATGGTCAAATCGACAAGTTAAGGTGCTAGAAACATGATTAACATCGAGCATAAGCGTCTTCCGTCCACCGGAAAATTTTCCTTGGCCGGATTTGTAGAGAGAAAACGAAAAGAAGCGGGTGAAAATAGTTGTTTGAATTGAATGAATAATGCAAGAGAGATACCGTCCATCACAAATTGCCCAATTCATTGCATCTTGCATGGTGTAATGTAAATAGGACTTTTTTTTTTAATTAATGTTTGTGAATGTAGATATTTTGTTGGACAAATTTTGATGTAACTGAAACATGAAAAGGAAAGTTAGCTTGATACTGATGAAACATCTATGAAAAAAATTAATGTCAATAGTCGAGAAACTTAACTAGTATATGAATAGCATGTCTATCTTACTTAATAAATTTCTTTGATTTCATTTGGATGATTCCATGTCTTCGATATCTATGACAAGTTATGTAAAAATGAATGAACTATGACAAAGTTAAATATAAGCTACAAAAATTACGATACGAAACTGGGAAACAAATAAGTTTTAGATAAATTGCAAAAATCATCTTTGTGGTTGGCCAAATTGCAAGTTTCGTCTCTTACTTTTCAAAAGTACATGCACTGTCCTTATGAGAAACTTTGTGTTGCAATTTTCGTTCATGTTCAAAGTAAAATAACTAAAATGCCGTTGTCAAAAAATTATAACCCATAGAGGAAAACCAACTCAAAGTTTTTCACAAAGACAATGCATGCACTTTCGAAAGGTTAATGACAAAACCTGCAATTTGAACAAAAAACATGTACGATTTTTGCAATTTACTCTAATTTTTATATAACTTTTCATGAAGTTGTTAGTACTTCTGCCTTTATCTAATAAACTATTTTGAAGGGTAGTGATATGTAGACGATCATTTTGATCCGCACACATTGATTTTTTGTGTATTGAGTATTATACCCTAAAATCAATTAATTTATCTTTCTTTCCTAATATGCAATAGGGGATAACTTGGTCATAATTTTTGTAGCTAATTAGCTACAATCCTTCATAAAAAATACACTATCAATAACTTAGGGACCTACAGAAAAGAATCAGGACCCACAAAAAGAATCAATGACCCACATTATATAACACAAAATTGTAGCTAATTAGCTACAATAAATTGTAGCTATTATGCAATATACCATTTCCCCAACCGATTTGACTCTTGTTCTTTTGACTCTCGTTCCTAAACCCTAAATTACCAAGAAAACAAATACAACAAAATAGGAGAGCCAAGGCTAACAAGAAAAGCAAAATAACCCTCACAACCAAAATAAACCAACAAGAACAGAACCCAACAAATGGGGCAAAACCTAACACAACAAAAAAAATGACACACCCACGAGAGAATACATGTCAAATCACTACCAATACACTAGCACTATATTGAAATCAACATACTGTTGTAGTCCCAGGTCCATTGAAGCACCAAGTCAAAAGAGGACTTGATACAAACTAAACCTACGACAAACAGTACACTAGGTAAATATGTTGTGATTTGTAGGACGTTCTTTCATGCGTATCTTTAGGATAAAGATGGAAGATGGCATACCTAGGAACTTTTTGTTTCAATGTAGTTACACGTAAACATGACATTGTATTTTGATACTTACAAAGTGTACCTGCATCGAAATTGAGATGAGAGTGTTTTGCAGCACTTGATCACATTGTATTTAGATACTTACAAAGCATATGAACCTATAACTTAATTTACTTACAAAGTGTTGAAGCAAATTCCCGCGGTCCGGTTTGACTTGAGAGTTCGGCTTCAATCAACGATGCCGGAAGAAATAAACGTTCCTTCCTGCACAATGCACGACACGCGTTAGCCTCGCCCTGGAGGATATCCAGGACCAAGCTCCGGCGTGAAAGTAAGCTAGGGGTAATAGTAATGAATGCGGTAATTAATGTAGGTGTGTGTGTGTATTTATTGCAAAACATTAAATGTGTTCGGGTATTTATACTACCCCAACTGTGTACCTGCGTCACTGTAGATTCACTATTCGCGCAGGCCTATATTACCTGCCTGTAGGTCTATAGCCACCCTAGTTGATAGACCACGTGGTGAGAATCCCTTAAAAGCTGGATACTGTCGCTTGTCGTCCGGACGGTGGAGCTCCTCGTCCGGCCAAAGATCCCGCCGGACACTGAGTCGTCCGCCCATATACGCCAACATGTCCCCCCAGTATTGCGTCATCGGGCAAGATCCGATGGTGCAATACTTAGAATCATTAAATATTTATGAAAAAGAGCGTTTTGTTTCGACCCATCACGGGCCTTAGTAACGTCTGTGGTATTGGGCTATTCTGATGGGCCTGGCTATCTAATGGGCTTTTATCCGCGTCTCTTTGTTTTCCAAGAAAGACGTGGATGGGTGAGATTGAGCCACGTCACCTTTTACTGACTGATGGGACGCTTGACAGTCTGTTAGGGTTTTTTTCACCGCCTATATATATGCTTTTTACCACAGTTATTTTTTCACATATCTCTCTTACATTCTGAATTGCTCCTGCTCGCCGGATTTCTTCTTCGCTTCTATAAGGTTTGTCTCGTTCTTCCCTGTAATTATTTGTACATCCCCTTCGGCATCCTTTTAGTAATGGCCGAACAAGTAACCGAGGAACAGAGCGATCCTACTTCGCCCGAAGCTATCCAACCTCCGGTAGTTCCGAAGTTTGATATGCATATATATACGTCTAAACTGACACAACCTGAACTGGATAACATAGTCGTAGAATACGGTATTCCCAATGACCTCCGTCCTCGCCTTCCTCCGTACGATATGACCATGGACCAGCTTCCGGCCGACACAATTGGTATATACCCCCAGCAGTTGGATACCGGAGGTGTTAGGGTTCCTTTTTCTTCCTTCCTACTAAATGTAATTAGACACTTTAGGGTCCACTTTTCCCAGCTGTTCCTCTAGGCTTGAACCGGGTGACTCTTTTTGAGATTAGATGCTATAATTTGGGTATCCGCCCCAGGGTATCCTTGTTCCGGGCGTTTTACCGTTTGTGCAAGCAGGGGCACTGGTTTTCCTTCGAGAGCAGGACAGGTAAGAAGGCCTACAAGTGCTTCAAAGAGGTGCTTACCGGCCTTAAACATTGGAAAGAAAAGTTCTTCTTGATTGACCGTAGGGCAATTCCGTATGCCATGGCATGGAGACACAAGGATTCCAAGATTACAGATCCTTATCCGGACGGTTTTTCCGAGGGGGACGCTGAGAGGTTGAGTAGCACCCTGATTTTGCTAAGGAAACCTACCATAAGCTTACTATGGATGTGTCATCTTTCCTCGGTCTTCAAGAATCCAGGGTTCGAGCTTTTTCTAAAGGATGCCGAGGGTCATGGTAACTATTTGTCTTGTGCCCTGGGCTTTGTTGTGTTTATTGCCTTGTTTTTCTTTAACAATCCATTTTCATTGCAGTTGTCACCATGTCTGAGTATCTGGAACTCCCCGAGTGGGACAATACCGTGGTAAGTAAAGGTCCTGCCGTGGATCCCAACCGAGAAATTCCTAAAAGGACCGCGGATCCCCTTCCGGTAGGCACGGCCATTCCTGCAAAGGACGCCATAACTAGGAGGGCCGAGGAGGCTGACCCAGATGTCGTGGCGGCCCGGGAGAAGAAGGAAAAAGAGGCCAGGGAGAGGAAAGAAAGAGAGGCGGCCAAAAGGAAAGGTGGTGAGGGCACATCTAAAGCTCAAAGCAAGAAGAAGAAGAAAAGGAGGACAGGTTTTGTTGAACACTTTTCTTCGGGTTCGCCGGTGGTGAATGCTGATCCGTTGAATCACGCCCATCCGGACGATATGGAGGCGAACCTGAACCTTAATGCCGAACATGAGACTCCTGCTGATGCTGCCGGGGGTGATAAAGAGGGCGTACCCCGTGAGGGGATGGGTGATAACGGGGGGGGGGGGGGGGGGGGAGGCGGTGACAATCTGCAACAGATGCCTTTGTCCCAACAAGGAGGTGGTCAAACCCCACCGGTTCCCTCCCCACCTCATAACTCCGCAGGTATGCGCCAAACTTCGCATAATTATTTCGCTCATTTTAACGTTTTTAGTTACTAACTTTGTTTTTTGGTTGTCCTTCAGCCCAATCTGCCCCTCGAAGTCATGGACCCAATCATATTGAAAGGGTTTTATTAGACTAAGGTATGTTTCAATCTTACCTACATCCCGGTCCGTTTCTTAAAGATTATCTTATCATCCCTTTTAGACTTTCTTGCAGATGAGGCCACCAACATTTTCATACCCCAATGGGGGCTCAGGGATGAAGTCAGGATCAATTCGTACCGGTCCTGCCAAGATATGATCGACAATGTTGCTACGCCGGCTGAGAGAGGGGCCTTAGAGCAGGTGAATAACATTGATCTCATTCGCCGGGCATACGAGGATTTCGGGAAGAGCGTGATTGTGCAGGGCGAGTTGTTGAGGAGATTCAAGGATCTCTCGAATGGATACTGGCAGCTGAACGAGAGTCATAAGAGTTTCCAGGGGCTCGCTGAGAGACTCTTAGCCGTTGAGGGTGAGAAGGGAAGGTTGGTTGGGGAGCTGGAAAAGCTGGACTCTGATTTGAAAGCCAGCGCGGGCAGGGAGAGGGATCTGGCGGAGGAGGTTGAAAGGGTGACTTGGGACAGGAATGAGTGGTTGGAGACCTCCGGTGCTCAGGCCGAGAAAATCAGGAAATTAGAAAGTGAGCTGGCTGCTAAGGATCAATCTCTGCTCGCTCTTCAAGCGGAAAAGGGTAAACTGGTGGCTGAGGTTGCTCAAAGTGAGGTGGTTAAACAGAATGCTGTCCGGACACTTCTGCCTTAGGCGGTTCGTCGGTTGTTTGGAAGTGTTGAGTACAAGAAGAGTATGGCTAAAGTGTATAGTTTGACCTACCAAGCGGGGTTTGTGACCGGGGCCCAAGTGAACAGAACCGAAGAAGAGACGGAGGCTGCTTTACAGAAAATCCGGAAGGTTAACAGGGATGCTCCAAATTTGTGGAGGGCGGAATACGACAAGCTTTTTGAAGCTGAGTATCCCTTCATTCAGAAGCTCGCAGATTCCTACCGTCTGCCTTTGGGGGATTTACTCAACATGGAACCAGAGGTTCCTGTTAGAAAGGAGACTCCCGGTCCATCCAATGCTCCTTATACCACCGAGACTCCAGCAGACATTGTCGAAAAGAATGCCTGAGTTCATCCCTTTTTGGGGTTTGTATTTTTGTGAACAATTATCCGGATAATACCGTTGTAATAATTAACAATGCTTTAGTTATCTTTGTGAATGAATGTCTTTTTTGCTCGACACGCGTTCCTTTTATTTATTTATTTTTTATGTTTCGTGCTTGATATCTTCCTTACGTTATTCTAAGGGCATCCGGCCGCGTGAGCCGTGCATCCGGTTTCCAGGCATCCTCGTGAAGTAAGAGGGCATCCATTACTTAGGCATCTGTTACGGCTGTCCAGGCATCTGTGTGGTTATTCCACCAGGCATCCGAAGGTGTTTTACACTTGGGCATCCGTATTACGGGCATCCTTTCGAAGTTAAAGGGCATCCGACAGGTTTTCGGGTATGCTTGCGTTTTCGTACTCGACGGGGGCCAGCCGTCGGAATTGTTATATTATCACATCAATTGTTACGGAAAGTTGCCTCCCCACTGAGGGGAAACTTTCATCATTGAAATAATCACACAATCATTTCGGATTACATAATGATAATAGGATTCTTATCACAATAGCAACTATAAGAAACAATTTCTAAGGTTTATAGCATGCCAGGTCCGAGGGACCTCCCTTTCTTCCATTGTTTGCAACTTATAAGAGCCATTCTGATTTGCTCCTACTATACGGTAGGGCCCTTCCCAATTTGGCCCTAACTTTCCTTGATTTTCCACCCGGCTTGCCTCATTCTTCCGGTATACAAAATCTCCTACCTTGAAATTCATTGGTTTGACTCTACGGTTGTAGTACTGTTCAACCTGCGTCTTGTATTTAGCTTCTTGAATGGCAGCACTTTCCCTCCTTTCTTGCAAAAGGTCTAAATTCAGGCGTTGTTCTTCTTCATTCTGATCTTCCCGGAACATCATTGTTCGATGCGTAGGCATCCCTATCTCCGCTGGAATTACAGCCTCGCTACCATAGGTCAAGCTGAAGGGGGTTTCCCCGTTGCTCGTCTTAGGAGTTGTCCGGTGTGCCCATAAAACATTAGGTAACTCGTCTAACCATCCTGTCCTCTCTCGTCCTAGTCTCGTTTTTATTCCGTCCATCAAACTTCGGTTAGCCCGTTCTACGAGTCCGTTGGCTTGCGGATGTGCCACGGCTGTATTTATTTGTTTGATTTTCAACCTTTCGCACCATTTTTTGAACGGGTCATTGACGAAATTGGTTCCGTTGTCAGTGACTATGACTCCCGGTAAGCCGTACCTACATACAATGTTCTCATACACGAACTTTATGACATCCTTCCCTGTTGTTTTGACCAACGGTTTCGCCTCTATCCATTTGATGAAATAATCGATCGCCACAATCACATACTTGAAGCGGCCTGGTGCTTCCGGAAAGGGACCCAACATGTCCATTCCCCATTGGTAAAAGGGCCATGGGGCCATGATGGACGTCAGTGTTGTCTTGGGGAGTTTGGGTACCGGAGAGTGTATTTGGCAAGAATCACACTTCCGGATCTGCTCTCGGGTGTCCCGGTGCATGGTAGGCCAGTAGTACCCTTGCCTCATAAGCTTGGCCACCACGGTCCTGGGCCCGACGTGCATTCCACAGCACCCTTCGTGCACTTCCCGGATTATGTAGTTTGCCTGCAACGGACCTACACATCTCATCATCGGGACTAGATAACCTTTCTTAAAGAGGACCCCTTCTTCCACGACATACTGCGGAATCTTCATCCTTAAACTCCTAGCCTCATTCGGATCCTCCGGCCACACCCCTTCTTCCAAACACTTGATGATTGGCGTCATCCAGTTGTCCGTTTCTTCTTCTACTATGGTGTTAACCACTTCTTCACCTCCTGAAGGTTTCTCCAGGACTTCCACCAGTACTTTTTTGGTCAGGTGGTCGAAGGCTATCGACGCTAGCTTACTTAATATATCCGCCTTCTGATTTTGAGCCCTCAGAATGTTGCGAATCTTAAAACTTTGGAAATCAGATATGTATTTTCTAGCTTGGGCCAGGTACTTCTGCATGCTTTCCTTAGTAGCTGTGAATTCTCCATTGATTTGACTGGCTACTAGTTTTGAATCTACTCGCACACTTAAGACCTTAATTTTGAGTTTTCTCGCGATCCTTAAGCCGGCCAGCAAGGCCTCATATTCTGCTTCGTTGTTTGTGCTTGGAAAGTTAAGCCGCAGAGCGTAGGTCATTTCCACCTTTTCTGGACTGATGAGAACTAACCCTGCCCCGGCCCCTTTGTTGTTAGATGCTCCGTCTGTATATAGCAACCACTCGGCTTCCCCCATTTCCATTACTTCCTTACTTTTCACATTTCCTGGTTCTACCGGTACTTCCGTTAGGAAATCCGCTAGCACTTGTCCCTTGATTGCGTTCCGAGGAGCGTAGGTGATATTGTATGCTCCTAGCTCAACGGCGTATTTGGCCAGCTTACCCGAGGCTTCCGGTTTATTCAGTATTTTCTTGATGGGTTGATCAGTTATGACCCAGATGGGGTGGGCCTCGAAATACCTCCTTAGTCTTCGGGATGCATGCAACAGACACAAAGCTAATTTCTCTATAGGGGCGTAGTGTTGCTCTGCGTCATGTAATGTCCGGCTAACATAATGCACCGGCGCCTGTCTCCCTTCTCTTTCTACCAAAAGCACTGCGCTTACCACTCCTTTTGAAGCCGAGAGATATATAAACAATAGCTCCTTCGGCTTGGGTGTGGACAAAGAAGGTAGCTCGAGTATTAACCTCTTCATTTCCTGGAAGGCCATCTCAGCTTCCTTTGTCCATCGGTATTCATCTTTATTTTCTTTGGTGATGTTTTTCAGCGTATCGAAGAAAGGGAGAGCTCTTTCTGCTGACTTTGATAGGAACCTATTCAAGGCCGCCAGTTTCCCACTTAGGCTTTGCATTTCCTTTAGGGTTTCCGGAGATTTCATTTCCATTATGGCCTTCGTCTTTCTTGGGTTAGCCCTTATTCCTTCTGACGTCACCATATAGCCGAGGAATTTCCCTTCTTCTACTCCAAAAGAACATTTTCGCGGATTCAACTTCATGTTTATCCTCCTGAGGTTGTCAAAGGTTTCCGCGATGTCAGCTATCATATCGCGCTCCGTTCGGCTTTTTATGACCATATCATCCACATATGCCTCCAGATTCCTTCCTATCTGGGATTGAAATGCGAAGTCCACCAATCGCTGATAAGTAGCCCCGACATTCTTTAATCCGAATGGCATTTTGGTGTAACAGTATGTTCCTCGTTCTGTGTAAAATTCCGTCTTTTCTTCGTCATCTTTATCCATCTGAATTTGGTGGTAACCCTTGTAAGCGTCCAGGAAACACTTATATTTATACCCCATGACGGACTCAATCTTTCAGTCAATCTCCGGCAGAGGGTAATAATCCTTAGGGCACGAAGAGTTCAGGGGCTTAAAGTCGATGCACATCCTCCAGCTTCCGTCACATTTCTTAACCAACACCGGGTTGGATATCCATGTCGGGTATCGTACCAGACGGACAATGCCAGCTCTCACCCATTCCTCCACTTCTTCGTTGATTACTTGGTTTTTTTCTCGTGAAAAGGTTCTCCTTTTTTGGACCACCGGCGTATCGGAAACATTTACACAGAGGGAGTGTTGTATTAGGCGCCTTGGCACCCCGGTCATGTCCGCCGGTTCCCAGGCAAAGATATCCTTGTTCTTCCTTAAGATCTCGACGAGTTGTCTCCGGCATTCTCGCGAGAACCTTGTTCCTATGGTCACCCGCTGCTCAGGATATGCTGCATTAACCAGGATATCTTCTGTTTGCTTTTCGTCTTCTTGAGTTTCTTGGACTGTTGTCTTTGCCTTATATTCTGGAGGGAAATTGTTCCTGGGGTCTTGCCTTTCCTCCAATCTCCTGCATTCCATGACTACCGCCTTCTTGGTGGTCAAGGTGGCGATGCCTCCGGGAGTGGGAAATTTCATCATGGCGTGGATGGTTGAGGGCACGGCTCTTAACTCCCTCAGACCCGTACGTCCTAGGATTACATTGTAAGGTGAAGGCGATCGCACCACTGTGAATTTCATCATGACCGTCCTGAATAAACCATAATCTCCGAAGCGTACTTCCAGTTCAATCTTCCCCAAGGGTTGGATGACTTCTCCGGAGAATCCCACTAGCGGGGCACTACTTTCTTGTAACCTGGATTGAATGGATGGGCTAAGGTTATTAAAACAATGCTCGTACATCACCTGGACTGATGCACCCTCGTCAACAAACACTCTCCGAACGAAATATCCTTCGATTTCCGCCTCCAGAATCAATGGTTCTTCCGATAGGTCCTCCGCGGCTATGCGTGGGAAGGTTATGGGGACGTTCATCCAGTCCTCGTCGTAGTATCGAGCTTTCCTCTTGCGGTCTCCAAGATAATAGTTAACCATGTTGATCACTTTTCCTTTCCCGTTGTTTCCTCTCGGCCTTTCCCATCCCCTTTGTTGGACGTTTTTCACTAGATGGTCTAGCATTCCCGATTCCAGGGCCGTTTCTAATTGCTTTTTTAGGTGATAACAATCGTTGGTCAAGTGGCCTTTTTCTCCATGATACTCACAGAATCTGTCCTCATTTTCCTTGCCCGGTTTCCCCTGCAACGGTGGTGGTGGGGGTAGATGCAAATGGTGTTCGGTAGCTAATATTTCCTTCGGCTGCTTAGACAGGACTGAGAGCATGGTTCTGTGACTATCAGGTTTGGTAAAATCACTGCTCCGGAAATCATTGCGGGGCCGAGCGTCCACTTTCGGGGCAACGTATGGAGGGAATACCTCTTTGTGTCTGGAGTCGCCCCTTTCCCAGGTTCTCCTATCATTCCTTCTCCTGTCCGGTCCCCTGAGATTTCTATCTCTTGGGAACTGGAGGTTTCCTCTCCGGGATAGTTCACCCGTTTCTCCCTTCGGCAGCTCGGTGTTTTTATAAGCCTCTTCTGCTCTAATATAATCATCTACCCTAGTCATCATTTCTTTTACGGATTTCGGGATTTGATCGTAAAACTTTTTAGACAGGTCAGGGCACCGATGAGCACCCATGAATGCTGATATTTTCATGAGCTCCGGCACTCCCGGTATCTGGCTAGCCTCGTCGGTCCATCGTTCTTTGAATATCGGTAGTGTTTCATTTGCCTGCCTGACAATCCGGGTGATTTCCGTGGGATCCTTCAGGTTCTTTTGTCGCAGAGCAAACCTCGTAGTGAATTGTTCTCTTAGTTCGTCCCAACTGTCAATGCTCCCCGGTTCCAAATTGCTGAACCACCCTTGTGCTGCTCCATCCATGGTCTGTTGGAACATCCGGCACCACACCGGCATCGGCCATTCTCCTTGATTTACTGCTCCAATGAAGCGGTTGACGTGATCGTCGGGATCAGCCGAACCATCATACAGCTTCAAGTTAGCATGCATGATGCATTTGGGGCCAGCGAACTCTACTATCCTCCTTGTGAAGGGTGACCGGGCCAATTCCTTATGTGGTTTGCTGAGATCATCTTTGGGGTTTGGTGTGGCGTCTTCCTCCTGCTCGTCTTCGTCTGTGAAAGTGAGTCGAACCGGTTTGACGACACCGGCCCTCGTTGCGTTGTACTTTCTAAAGAGAGCCTCTAAGGATGCCATCTGGGCTTGTATTTGTTCCGGCATTCCGGAGGTTTCAGTATTGAAGACCCCGCTCCCGCCTATATGTTCCGGCGGGGAGGTAGGTTCTGGGGGAGGCCGTAACTCCGGACCTGTCATTCGATTCTCTGGTAGAATGAATCAGGGTCCCACGGATGGCGCCAATTTGTTGAAGCAAATTCCCGCGGTCCGGTTTGACTTGAGAGTTCGGCTTCAATCAACGATGCCGGAAGAAATAAACGTTCCTTCCTGCACAATGCATGACACGCGTTAGCCTCGCCCTGGAGGATATCCAGGACCAAGCTCCGGCGTGAAAGTAAGCTAGGGGTAATAGTAATGAATGCGGTAATTGATGTAGGTGTGTGTGTATTTATTGCAAAACATTAAATGTGTTGGGGTATTTATACTACCCCAACTGTGTACCTGTGTCACTGTAGATTCACTATTCGCGCAGGCCTATATTACCTGCCTGTAGGTCTATAGCCACCCTAGTTGATAGGCCACGTGGTGAGAATCCCTTAAAAGCTGGACACTGTCGCTTGTCGTCCGGACGGTGGAGCTCCTCGTCCGGCCAAAGATCCCGCCGGACACTGAGTCGTCCGGCCATATACGCCAACACAAAGCACTTGATCACCATTACTTTATAGTGGGTCACCATAAAAGTGTTTACAAGTAGTCAAGTAAGCTAGAGTAGTTTTTATAAGAAATGATATAAGCAATGTCGTAAGATCATAAACTGTATAAATGAAAGGAACACATTGGTGACCCACAACATTCCAGGTTGACATAAATATATCGAAGTCTTCTTTTTTTTTTTGGGTAAAGGGGAGTAATCCTACACCCTGGTAAATATATTAACCAAAAAAAATGTTTAAGTACAATGGATATGAGTGAAATCCCATATCTCAACCCGTTACATAGGCATAAAGCTTACATAATAAGATACTACCAATTTTATAAACAAGAAAATAAACCACTACTCAAATGATAACATAGGACATAATGAAAAAATTACTTCCTAGGTCCTTGAAGCTTGGTGCCATACATGGCATTAAAAGCATTCAAATTTCCCGGAAGATCAGAAACCTGCTTCGCATAGTCATAGTCATCATACTCATCTTCAAACTCTTGGCCACCACCGAATAGATTAACAGACTCATCGAATGGGTTAGCAACCACCTCATCTTCAGAATCAGACACCACGATATCTCCTACCTTAGAAAAAGGGTTAACTCTCTTAGTAGAAGAGGCAGGCGGAATACAAGAATCACTAGTGTTAGGAGCCACACCCGACTCCTTCTCTTTCAAATCACTCACAAGGGGTTCTTGTGATACAGTACCTGTCTTAGTAGACTTATCTTCATTAACTTCCATTGTACGACCAGAATCCACATCCATGTTGGTGTCATTAGAAGGAGTACCACAAGCATCCGTATATTCCATATTAAGAGCATCAAACTGATTAGATATAGAGATCTTAGTTCCACTCGAGCTAGCCACATCAAAAGCGTTCTTCTTAGTGACTTCCACTTTCTTAGGTTCAGGAGGAGTCTTTTTGGGTTGATATTGAAACTGCTTACCCACAACAGGTTTAATAAACCCTCCTTGACCCGGAATAGTAGAACCACCTTGCTTTCCCTTCTTCTTATTAATAACCGTCTTGAAACCATCATTAACACGCTTAGTAGGCTGAGCAGGAGGTTCAACAACTTTAGGACATTCAATAAGAGTATGACCAAAAATCATACATTTTTCACAATGAGGTGGTTTCCACTCGTATTCAACCCGTATCTTCTCAATTGTCGAACCCGACCCATCAAGTAACGGTATCTCAACTGTAAGGCTGTCCCTAAGCACCTCATCTGACTTCACTTCAATCATGCATCTGGCAAAACTACTACGGCCCCACGAGTCCTTGCACATTTGGCTAGTAAAAGCATCTAACCTTTTAGGCGTGCCTAGCAATGTGGCAAGGAGACTAAGGCCATCATCAGAAAACATAGCAAGAGGAACATCATGGAATTTAACCCACACCGGGATGTTGGTCAAATCCTCTTTAAGTAAGTTGGTGTTCAATGTCCACGGTTTAAGAATAATAGGAACATTTCTAATCAACCAAGGACCGTTTTCAAGCACATCATCAGCACCTTTCTTCGAATTGAACTTAAAGAAGAGAACCCCTTTGCATTCATCATTACCTTTTGTATACCAAACTTAGCCCACGCATTGCGTACAAAGTAATCAACAACAGGAAAAGCAAGGCGTTGACCAAGGAAATACCCATACAAAGTATTCTCAAACCTAGTGTTCACCTCTTCAACCACTTTCATCGGGACAGAAAGATCCACACCATTAGCGTTCTTACTACACTCCAACTTACGAAAGTGTGACGTGTGTTTCTTTGGTTCAGTAGAAGTAACACCAGCATATGATGAAGAAGGTTGTTTCAAACCACCAACCTTCTCAATACCAACAGCCCCATGTGCATTAGTATCAACCTTTTCATTAGCATTATTATGGCCATTGACATTAGAAGCCATAGGACCACTCGTATCTTGAGGAGGTTTCGAAGAATAACCAATAGCAGTAAGCATCTCCTCAAGCTCCTTCTGCGACTGCGGCACCTTAAGATGCTCAAAATTAGCCCCAGTAGAAGTAGTAGCATCAACTGTCACGGCTGGTTTTAATGGTTGCCCATCGTCACCCACAAGAACAAGTTTACCTTCAATGATTTGTTTTTCAATAGCACGAATTTTCAATAAAGTATCATGACCCTCAGGCATGTCATGATTAGGTGCGTCATGACTAGGGCTTGAACCAACTCCTTTACCAGGCATAAAATCATCAAAATAAGAAGAATTATCACTCGGAATCTGGACAGGAACCCCGTCAGTTCCCGTCGTAACCCCATCAACTACCTTGACAGAATTCCGGCCAAGATCATGCTCCAAAGTCCCACCTTTTCTGTCCCTCTCTCTCGTAACCCCCTGCATACTCGCAACCCAGATTAAACGTCCCTCAAACCAATGCCCCTCCTCATAGTCATAAAAACGATTCACCAATCTACGATAAAGTAGCAATAAGAATAAAAGATTGGGAACCAATCCACTACCTTGAATCAATAATATGCTATATATGCCAATTCAAAGCAATATATATAATATTAACCGACCCTCGATTAATGTATGAACAGCCAAAATAAAAAATAGTGGTACCCACCCACTAACAACAAGTAACCAATTTAATAGTAACCTACCCACGATAGTGAAGTAGATTAAACAATTAAAAGATTTAAAAAATTGTTAAGGAATCGGAGGTAATATGAAAATCGATTTAGGTTTGGTGTTCAATCGCAAATCGCCAGAGAGGTTACATAATATATCGAAATCTTCTGCATGTTCAAAGTATGTTTTATAATTTGAAAACACATTCGTTTGAATATGCCAAACACACAAAATACTAGTTGTAGTAGGAAACACATTCTTTATGCCATTCATTAGTGCCGGTTCCCTATCCGTTATTATCAAGAAAGAATAGATAGTCCATATCCTTTAACGTAATAAACGCTCGCACACTCTTGAGCAACGATTCGAATATAGAGCTACTTAGATAAAGTTCTTCATCTTGAAATGTGGGACTTGACAAGTCGATGGAGTTCATCTGTTGAATGAAACTAAAAACAACATCAAAACTTATTATGTATACAATTTATCATGTTCTAAAGCTGTAACACGTGTAGCACGAAACATGTATTCCTTTCATGCATGTAACTTAGAATATCCATGCGAACACAATAAAATTGGTCTATGAATGACGTCCAAAGCTAAAAAAGTATATAATACTTCACTGGTGTTTCTATAATACTTAGGTCACAGGGTTGTAAATCAGGGTTGTAAATCATATATATACCATGTAGTATTCTACTAAAAACCACACATATTACGCTAACAAATTACCCACTTTTTAACAAACACTCAAACGTTAACATAATACTATTATACAATTCAGGTTCTTTGTCAAAAAGGTCAACTAACATATATCGATCAATCATAAGTCAATTATTTCATGCAGTACGTGTGTGTATATATATAACTAGCCCATCCTAATGAGAAAATAATGTATTGTTAATTCATTAAAACATTAATTAATAGCCTATGTACCTGATTGATTAAGAAAGCCAATGTTCGGATTATGGCGAGGAAAGTAAAGAACGTATACCGGCGGCATAGAAAGTATGAATGAGGAAGAACAACAAAACATTTTAGGGTAAATAAATGAGGGGATAAAAATTCTAAAAGGGCATAATAGTTGACACATAATTTTTGTGTGTGTGTGGATCATTTTGATCTGTGTACATATCATATATTTTGAAGAATCTGGTTGTTTTATGCCTGTTGTGAGCTCAAGCTAGTAATTTGTATGCGAGTTATAAATAGTTCACTTCTTATAACTTTTTTCTTTGGGAGCAAATATAACTTCTTTTTGAAACTTATAATTTTATCAAAACTCGCTTTTTAAACCCTTAATTTAATGCGGTCAATTTACAACTTCAACATCTATTAATTAAACTAGCAGGGTACCCGCGCGTTGCGGCGGCGGGTACCCTGAAACTAAAATTCCTGGTGTGCAATATTTCATAATTATACATATTTCGTTACAATAACTTTATAGATGAATAGTTTTAAGTTGGAATAACTTTAAGCAATAACAAACTATTTCATATAAATATAGTAGGGTATGAGAGTGATGCAAATACAAATCTGCAATATAAAGACAATAGTTCGTAATATTATAGAGGCGTGTGGTCAAAGTTGTTCAGTTTGCTTTATAGTAAATAATAGGTAACAGACATGTGATAAAATTTTAAATGGTTACACTGTATCACTTTTATTTGTTTTTGTATATGTGCACCATTTTCTATATCAAGTTTACGTTTTTATATCAATTCCATTACTATTAGGCTGGTGTCATCAAAAAATAAATAAAAAAAATTGGCCCAACCAGCCCGTGTGTGAACCCGGTCCAAACAAATAACCAAAAAAAATCCGGTATAAGAGATATACCCTAATACACGCTTTTCATTTTACTTAACCCTACACACATCAAACCATCTGCCCCCATCATCTTCTCTCTCATTTCAGTACATACAAACCCCACACCAAATCCATCTCTGTCATTAACCGGACGAAACAAAAAATAACCAAACCCTTATACCTCATGCGGTTCGAATATCAAAGACAACACACAAGAGACCTCAAATCATTAATACTTCACTTTTATGCTCGATTCGTGAGATGGTTTGGCTACAAGATCCAAAACGGGTCTCGGGTAAGGTTATGATTTGATTGTGTTTTGTTTGTCTCTTAATCGAAACAAAGAAAGAATTTAACAAAGTTGTTATAATTCTTTCTTTATGTTCGGATATTGAAAGGAGGTTTATCTTCAACAAGATCTATGAAGAGATGGGTATTTCGTTTATGTGAATTTCTTTAAGGTTCTTTAAATCTCATATGAGATGCGAAATAAACCAACCTGAGATCTTTTGCACCATTTCATTTTGGTTTGATTCTTGTTAAGGTCTATGATGATTGTTTTTCATTCGTGTTGTTGATCTTTAAGAGATCTTGATTTATTTTTAATACACGAAAAAAGAACTGAGATCTATTTCATTTCATTTAGTTTCGACCGGTTGTAGATGTATGGTGATGTCGATTGTTATTGTTGACGTGATGAGGTGGTGATGGGTTTTAGGTTAGATGGATTTTTTGTTGGTGAGTGGTTATTGTTTTTCGTTTTTGGATAGTGAGGTTTTTGTTTTGTCAATTTTTTACGATCAATGATGGGTGTTATAAGATCTTTAAAGATCCATTATTGTAATAAAGTATCTCAGATCTTGTTGTTGTAGAATGGTGGATGAAGGTGAGGCTAAATCAAAGCACACAGATATATGAAGAAAGAAAACAAAAGAGATATATGAAGAAAACAAAAGAATACATTGTGCTTTGATTTACAAGTATCTGTTTGTTCTTCTTCTTGTAGAATGGTGAATTTTTTATAATAGTGAGGTTTTTGTTTTGTCTAAATCAAATATACAGCTACTTAACACATTGTTGTTGTGGTCTCAAACGTAAATAGTGTTTTTCAGTTTGATATTTGTAAAGATATATGTTGCATAGATGTAATAGATGAGTAATATAGATTTGTACATTGTGCTTAAGTAGTTGTATATATTAGTGATGGGGTGTTTTAAATTATGTATTAATTGTATGTTAGTAATAGTGTTTTTTTAGTTTGATTTGTGCTTTACATACTTGTAAATTATGTTTTGTCACTTGTATTTGCTTAAAATCTATATTAGGAAATCTTAAAAAATTAATAGGAGGGAAGTGCATCCCTCTATTATAAGATAATAAGATATAGTCAATTAGCTTATCAAAAGAATGGAAATTCATAACCTACAACAACAAGCGGTACATATAACTTTGCGAGTATTTAGAGCATCTACAATGTAGATTAACCTTCAAGAACATGATGACAACTTTTTTGCAAAATTATTTTTCCACTATTTTATACCTATAACAAGTAAATGTACTCTATTACTAAAAAGTCCTTAATTTTTTTTTGGGTAAATGGTTTTATACCCGATAAATATATTAAAAAAATATTAGAGTTCATGTACATGGAAGAGTGGTCATGATGCCACCCTTCAAAATAAAAGACAATGTGTTTTGAACAAACTCGAACCACAACAACCATAACCAAACGAACTAACAGTCGCATGAAATGAAAAAAAATAGCTAGCACTCTACGACCGTTAGCACACATAACCTAGAAACATCAACCCCTATCCATTTGAATGTTAGGTATCCTCCAAGTGCTTCGCATTTTATAGACCCAGCTTTCTTCTTGTACCGAATAAAAGCAAGTTTTAATCTTACCATATCAACAATCACCTTAGAGAGATGTTCGAGATTCCTTTCTCCTTTCCCATGAACACGACTGTTCCTCTCTTTCCGTATGAAATAAGCAACCCCATCCAAGATAAGACGAATCACAATTGTATCCACATTATTATGTTCAGAAATGGGCAGCAGCATGGTCAGAAATACGATACGGTTGGAAAATAGCGTACGAACCCGGATATTAATTATTATACCCCATGTTATGCATAACTCAGTCAATCTTCTTCAGGATACCAATATATGCTTTAGGCTTTTGACTCCACGTATAATGCAACCATGTACCATTAACGTCTTCTACCTCAATCATAGATACACAATCATTAAATTCTCGCTTAGAGATATTAATATCCTTTGAGCCATGAAACGTATCTTCGAGGAATAACGCCGGATTAAAGTCTCCCATAATAACCCAAAGCCCTCCATGAACAAAAGTTTTATGCATTTACAGACTTTGCCAGAGATCTCTACGTGTCACATATGAATTGGACGCATACACAAATGTATAAAAAACAGGTTAATGATCGGATTTAAGGATAATTTACGTATGGATAGCTTGACTAGTACACGACAACACCATAACATCAACAATGTCGTCATTCCAGCCAAGAATGATACGAGATCCCTTAGTGCAAACACTACCATTAGATGTCCACTTCCACCTAGCACAAACTTTCGCATAAACCCTTTCCAGCTTACTAATATCAATATGGGATTCCAAGATAGCACACACGTTAAGAGAATTTTCATTAATTACTTGATGAACCTCAGATTGTTTAGGGGTGTGGTTCAACCCCCTAATATTCCATGAAGCGATACTATACATTGGAAACTTCAACAAAGGGAGTGCTTGCCCTCTTTTATTTTGATGACACTTTGCTTCCAGAATGATCACCACGTGTCTCGTCATAGACAATTTCAATTTCATCATCATCCGATTCATCTTCGTTAATACCATATCCTTTAGACACATGATTCATAGCATTACTATCTTCCCAAATTATCCACTCGACCCTTCTTTTTCCAACACACAAAAAAGGTATTCGAAGTCTTGGTATTATCTTCTTTTGGGCGTTTTGACGAGCTCGGCTCATACTGCTTCGAAACCTGCCTATACTGGATAACTATTTTAGGCTTAAAAACAATATTTCTATCATTATATTTCTTACATTTATTACGCCCTTTGACAACTTGGAAACCATCATCTTGTATAGCTACAACCTTCTTAGGAACATCCTTAACAACTAGAGGACATGTTTCAGTCGCATGATCAAAGGTCTTGCAAGTTATGCATATTGGAGGCTTCCTTCATATTCAACATTAACCTTTGCACATGTGTATCCCTCACCTTCAATGTTCGGAACAACCATAGTAACCGACTCTTTGAACTCAAAATTCACCTCAATCTCTATCATTGCCCGTGCATATGAGCTCCTCCAAGACTCATTATTGCTAAAATAATACTACCTCCGTCCCATAATAATTTTCCACTTTGACTTTTTTAAGTTTTTGTATTCAACTTTGACCATAAATATTTTTATTTCTGTAATATATTACTTGATGAAAAATATATGAATAGATTGGGTTTTAAATGTATTTTCATTCGGTATAATTTTCATCAAGTATTATATAACACAAATAAAAATATTAATGGTCAAAGTTGAACAAGAAAGACTAAAAAAAATCAAAGTGGACAATTATTATAGGACGGGGGGAGTAAGATAGTGTGAGAAGTATTTTGCTCAAGTCATTCATTCCTAAAATGACTTAGAGGATCCTTAAGTCACTGGCGAAAAAAGGTCTTCACTCAAAAAATGATTTTCAATAAAGAAGTGTTTGTTTGACACCTTTTGGCAAGAAAGAATACTTTGAAAGTGAAAAAAGTGTTCATTACAAGGGTTTAGATTACCGATAGGGGTTAAATTATACTATTCCAATTCCAGAGCATATAAAAGGGATTTACAATCTTAAGCAATGGGTCTAACCCTTTCTCTCTATCTCTCAATTATATTTTTCTTTTATAATACTTATTCCGTCTTAAAATTATTGTCCATATATATATATAAGAAAATACACAATTTAAGAAAAGCGAGACCACTACACTTTTTAACAAATCAATTATCTTCCCCGCCCACTAAACTCTCTTTTGATTTGTTGACACAAAAAAAGGAATATTATTTTAGGAAATCCCAAAATGAAAATAAGGACTATAATCTTGAGACGGATGAAGTAGTACTTTATGTGTCCCTCTAACTTAAACAATAATATATTTTTAAATAATAATATTTGTTCTCTTTTTTATTTTTGTTCAACCCAACCTTATCCCAAATCATACACCGACCCCATTATCAAACCGAACATACCCTAAATTTCTCTAACAGAAAAAGTCGTTGTTTTACTAACAACTGGAGATGGACTTATAATTCCCGTTAGGAACAAAGACGTGACACAATAATTGCAGAAACTGTGTGGACCACAACTTCATATGTCTTTGTCGCTAGCAAGTACGACTGCAAGTCTTCGAAGAAACTTACGGCGCTATAATCCAAAATGTTTGTACATTTGTTAGGCTACTCGCACTCGTAACACCACTTCACCATCCACCTCAGCGCCACATTAGCTTTCTCTCCTCTTTCACACCCTCTTACTTTTCACACCAACCACTCACACCGCTTCACCTTTCAACCAATTTATTTATTTATTTATTGAAATCCCCCATTAAATATCTCACATATACTCACAAACTAAAAATACAAATAATAAAAACATTGAAGGCCCACCATGGCACGGTTTCATATAAGGTGAAGACTTCACCTTTCATCTCTTGCTGTCTCCCTTGCCATCGTAAGCCTCACCACCTCCCATCCCTATGCCGCCCTCCACCTTCCTCCTTATTGCTCCTTCACCATTCGACTGGGAGAAATCATAGACCATTCAAAACTCTAGAGCATTCACGATGCAAATTATCTTTGATGACAATTTTTTTTTGCCAAATCATTTTTCCACTGTTTTATACACAAGTAAATTTACTCTAATGCTAAAAAATACCTAAAAATCTTTGTATGACCTTTTTTGTGCACTCTTATTGTTAAAATAATAAGATAGTGTGAGAAGCATTTTGCTCAAGTCATTCCTAGAATGGCTTGAGGACGGGCATGTTTGGTAGAGTGGAAAGGAATCGAAAGAATGGAAAGATGGATAGTTTCCGGTGTTTGTTAGGAACAAAGAATGGAAACGTGGGATTACCATTCCATTCTCACCCATGAGTTTTGATTCTTTAAAAAAAGAAGAGAAAGCTGAGAATTAAAAATTATAGAAGGAGCCATTCCCACTACCCATTCTCTTGTGAATCAAAAGGCAAGTCTAAAAATTGAAGTATAAAATCCCAATCTCACGTGCATTGCACATTCAGTCACAATTAAACAAAAAGTTTTCACACCCAATCCTCTTGGCATTTTAAACCGTATCATCTCATCGTCATCTCTTGTTTTTCAAAGTTATTATGTATCCCTAACTAATGTAATCATATTCTTTTCTGTTTCTTCTTCTTTATACTAATCATCAAACCATAAATAATTTGGTTAATTAAAACTTGATGGTTAATTGGTATGACTTTTTTTAACCCTTGAAACACTTTAATAAAGATTTGAATATGGGGTTTACTTATGAAAATTGTTCAGTTAATCAAAATCTCTTTGTTTCATAGGTAAAATTACATAAGTTGTTGTAAATCATTATCAGATTGAAATTTTTTGTCTTGGTAATTTGTCTCTTCAACTATGTATGATTTTTGTATTCAATGTTAAGTATTAAGTTCGTAATCATTTGATTCATTTAACTAATATAGATTATACATGAGAAAATCATAATTAGCTTGATAAATCTTTTCTAACTGTATATAGTCGACTTGTTCCAGGTAGCTAAATTGTATATTGTTTGGGTTTTTGACTTTTTGTGTCACTCGATATGTTTTGTTAATTGCTGGTAACCAATATCAAAACTGATTGGGTTGTTTGTGATTTATTGCATGTTATGCAAAAGACAATGTTCTTGAGACTATACATATACTCTTGCTACTTAACCTGTATTATTTTCAAAAATTACTTTTATATAATAAAAAATATATATGTTAACATAAAAAAAAGTTATAAAAAAATAAAGTCAAATAATCTTCATTCTCGGGTAGTATCAAACACAAGAATCCATTATTTACCAAAAGGCCTTTGGTCTAGCGGTATGGAGGTTTTACCTTCCTAGGCAAGGTCTCAAGTTCGAGTCTTGTCTAGGGCGATAGGGGTTTCCTCCCGCGTGTGTAAAGGGAAGGGTGCCATGGCTGAACCCAACCTGGTTGTGTGGGCTTGCTACGCCTTCTGGGCTAGGAGCCATGTAGCCACAATTGCCGTTCAAAAAAAAAAACATGAATCCATTATTTGGTCAATTCAGTCAATCTATTCCCTACTTTTTCCAAACAGTGAAATTACTTCTTTCTTTCTGGAGTCATTCTCATTCTTTACGATTCCATTCTTTATTGCATTCTCATTCTATGTCATTCAATCGTACCAAACGTTCCCTAAGTGAATGGTGAAAAAATGTCTTCACTCAAAAAATAGATTTTCAATGACTTTTTTTAGCAGAAAAACTCATTGTTTTACCATTTAATGGAGATTAACTTATAATTCTCATAGGAACAAGAACATGTCACATTAATTGCAGAAACGATGTGGACCACAATTCCATTTATCTTAGTTGCTACGAAGGATGACTCCAAGTCTTCGAAGAAAAACTTGTGGCGTTAAATGTTTGTTCATTTATTAGACCATTAAAACTTCAGATCATTCACAACGCAAAAAATAGCTTTTGGGGACAATTTATTTGCCAAATTATTTTTCCACTATCTTATACTTATCACAAGTAAATGTACTCTAATGCTAAAAGATCCTTAGAAATCTTTGTAAAACCTATTTTTGCGTACTCTTATTTGCTAAAATAATAAGATGGTTAAGAAGTATTTTACTCAAGTCATTTCTCAAACGATATGAGAATCCTTAAGTGAATGGCGAAGAAAAGTTCTTCACTAAAGAAAAATATTTTCGACACTTTTTGAGAAAATAAGTCATTGTTTTACTTACCTTTTAATGGAGATGAACTTATAATTCTCGTCAGGAACAAGGACGTGACACGATAATTGCAGAAATTGTGTGAACCACAACTGTAAATGTCATTGTCGCTACCAAGGACTACTCCAAGTCTTTGAAGAAATTTATGGCATTAAAATCCAAGATGTTTGTGCATTTTTGTTAGACCATTTCAAACTACTGTTTTTGGCACAACCTTCTCCGAACCACCTTTGATGATATATGGTTGGTAAATCCTGGACGTCACAAACCATTTCCAACTTATATGTGAATATGTGATGTTTTAAGTGGGTTAATCTCGATCACATTTCTATTTAATATATTGTAAACTTTAAGCATATAAAAGGGCAGTTATTAGAGGAATAAACTCTAGAACTACGATGATTTATTAGATTTTTTCTAAAAAGTTTAACATAAATCATAAATTTCTCACAAATTGTTAATTGTTATTTTAAAAATCATATGTGAGTGTTGAAATTTACGCTTTGAAAATTACAAGTGATTTTTAAAATCAAAGTTGATTTGTTAATTTAAAAATCACTTGAAAATGTATCCAACTTGTCAATTTTAATTGTTTTGTGTAGCCTTTTTTTTAAACACAAACCTTTTGAATTTCGTCCATTGTGTGTATTTTGTGACCATTTGTTCATGTAAAATGACTATTTTACCCTTCGAAATTTAAAAAAAGTAAAGGTAAAATGGTCATAAAATACACACAATAGACGAAATTCAAAAGGTTTGTGAAAGGTTTGTGTTTTGATAAGAAAAAAAAGAAGGCTACACAAAATGACAAGTTGAATACATTTTCAAGTCATTAGCCCATTTGTAAAATTGAAGTTGATTTGTTATTTTAAAAATCACATGTAATTTATAAAAATAATATGTGATTTGTGAAATCACATGTGATTTTTAAACGAACAAATCACGTGTAATTTTTCAGAACGTAAATTTCAGTCGAATAAAAAGTTTTAAAAAAAGTTCGTCGAAAGTATATATCGAAGTGCGCATTTACTAAAAGATAAAATAATTTTCGTCGTGACAATGTATTTTTTGGTCGCTCAACGATTTACTGTTCGCAAGATATTTTATTTTCAAAAAAAGGTTGAAAATGATATACTAGTATTTTTTTTTATGTAGAATAAATAGCTAAAATTTGTTAACTGGATTTTTAAAAAACTTGTGATCTACATTGATTCAAATGGCTCATACTTAATTTTTTTTTTCCAATTTTATAAGTACCATGTTCAAACCATCTAAACCGGCGGCCCCTGTTTTCATAACTTTTTGTGTTTACCAAATTAAGTAATTTTAAGCAAATTACTTAATTAGAGTAACTGAGAGATTTTAGCTTTGGTGGGTTTTCTAATTAAGAGACACTAGCAGGGTATCCGCGCGATGCGGCGACGGGTACTCTGTGATTAAATTTTTCGGCGAACAAATGTTATTTTATTTTTAAGTGGATTTCAGATTTATGTTTTGAAAGCTTAATTAGATTGTACATTGTGGTTAAAGAGTTTTATATTTTGGTGAAGGGATGAATTAAATTATGTATTAATTGTATGTGTTGAATATTATGTTTTTAGTCTTACTTGTATTTGTACATTGTGCTTAGGTAGTTGTATATATTGGTGATAGGGTGTATTAATTGTATGTATGTAAGAAATATTATTTGCTTAAAATCAATTGTGCTTTACATATTGTACATTATGTTTTCTAAGTATATATTTACTTAAATTCTACTTTCATAAATAGAATAGAGGATCATATCTCCATTAAAATCAATTAAAGGAATGAGAAAGGAAAATGCAAAGGGTTTACTAAAGAATGCAAAGGTTAATGAATATATTATCCCCCAATTTGTAATGCAATGTGTCATTACCTAATTTAGGGTAATGCTCCATTCTTTTACCCTCCACCAAACATAATTAATGATTGCTTTTTCTATTCCCCACCTCCTAATACCCTCCACCAAGCATGCCTTAAAAGTTTAGATGCACATATAAGAAAAAGTAGACTTTAATAAAAAAAATATTTTGTCACTCAAATATAATGATATTACTATAAAAAGGTAATGCTTAAGAAAATAAAACAAGAAAAGTAAACTATTAAATTTATGATATGGAGGTATTTTATTTTGCATACTCTTATTTTGGTGCTTATCAATGTACAAATCTCCACAATCTGTTTAATTTGATTTAATGGTGGGGATAAACCTATGATTTAATATGGAAACCTAAGTCTATGTCTTTTTCTTTCTCATTTTTTTTTCTTTTTGTCTTTCTTATTTATTAACATTTTTTTTGTTTTTATTTTTTAATTTTTTTTTTGTAATTCACGTTTTTATTGTGTAATTCACATATTTTTTTTTTTTTTTTTTTTTTTTTTTTTTTTTTTTTTTTTTTAATTTCAAGGTTTTTCTTTGCTTTCATAAGTTTCGTCTGTTTTCGTTTGTTTTCACATGTTTTCGTCATTTTTAACGTTTTTGTCTGTTTTCCGATGTTTTCGTCCGTTTCTTACGTTATTGTACATTTTTAGACGTTTTCGTCTGTTTTCAGATGTTTTTATACATTTTCGTCTGTTTTCATACGATTTCGTACGTTTTTGTCCCTTTTCAGATGTTTTTGTCCGTTTTCGTCCGTTTCTTACGTTTTCGTCTGTTTTCAGACGTTTTCGTCCGTTTTTATACATTTTCGTCCGTTTTCATACGTTTTTGTCTGTTTTCTTACGTTTTCGCCCGTTTACGTCCGTTTTCATACATTTTCGTCTGTTTTCTTATGTTTTCGTTTGTTTTCATCTGTTTTCTTAGGTTTTCGTTTGTTTTCATATGTTTTCGTCCGTTTTCTTTCGTTTTCGTCCATTTTTCATATGCTTTCATCCGTTTCCAGACCTGTTTTTACGCTTTCATACGTTTTCGTATGTTTTCCAACGTTTTCGTCCATTTTCTTACGTTTCCATCCGTTTTCTTACGTTTTCGCCCATTTTCGTCCATTTTCACACGTTTACTTAGGTTTTCGTTCGTTTTCATACGTTTTCGTCCATTTTCATGTTTCTTTCGTTTTCGTCCGTTTTAATACGTGTTTTTACACTTTCATATGTTTTCGTCCGTTTTCACACATATTCGTCCATTTTCTTACATTTTCTTCTGGTTCATTCATTTTCGTCCATTTTTAAATGTATTTGGCCATTTTCAGACGTTTCTGAATATCACAATTGATATTCTGTGATATTCAGAATATCACAAGTGGTATTCTGAAAATCATAAGTGATATTTTGTGATATTCTAAATATCACAAGTGATATTATGTGATGTTCAGAATATCACAAGTAATTTTCTGAATATCACAAGTAATTTTCAACTAATGTTTTGTAACATGAAAATCACAAGTGATAGATATTCAGAAAATCACAAGTCGTATTCAGAATATCATAAGTGATATCCAGAAAATCACAGGTGATATTTTGAATATCATTGAATATCACTTGTGATATTCAGAAACGTATAAAAATGGATGAAACGTAAGAAAACAGGCGAAAACGTAAGAAAACAGACGAATACGTATGAAAACGGACGAAAATGTAAGAAAATCACAAATGATATTCAGAATATCACAAGTGATATTAAGAAAATCACAAGTGATCTTCTGAATATCACATGTGATATTCAGAAAATCACAAGTAATATTCTGAATATCAAAAGTGATATTCAAAATATCACAAGTGATATTAAGAAAATCACAAGTGATATTCTAAATATCACGGAATATCACTTGCGATATACAGAAACGTATGAAAACGGATGAAAACGTAAGAAAATGAACGAAAATGTAAGTAAACGAACGAATACGTATGAAAACGGACGAAAGCATATGAAAGCGTAAAAACACGTCTAAAAACGGACAAAAACGTATGAAAAATGGACGAAAACGAAAGAAAATGGAAGAAAACGTAAGAAAACGAATGAAAACATAAGAAAAAAGACGAAAACTTATGAAAGCGTAAAAACACATCTGAAAACGAATGAAAACGTATGAAAAATAGACGAAAACGAAAGAAAACGGACGGAAACATATGAAAACGAACGAAAACAGACGAAAACGTATGAAAACAAACGAAACGTAAGAAAAAAGACGAAAACGTATGAAAACGAATGTAAACGAGCGAAAACGGACAAAAACGTAAAAAACAGACGAAAACGTCTGAAAACAGACGAAAATGTCTAAAAATGGACGAAAACGTAAAAAAATGACGAAACGTATGAAAACAGACAAAAAAGTCTGAAAAGCGGATGAAAACGTAAAAAAAAGTATGAACACGTACGAAAACGTCAAAAAACGGACGAAAACAGACAGAAACGTCTGAAAACAGACGAAAAAGTAAAAACACGGACGAGAACGTATAAATATAGACGAAAACGTACGTATACAGATGAAAACGTATGAAAGAGAAAAAAACTTGAATAAATAAAATGTGAATCTAAAATTAGAAAAAAATGGAATAAAAAAACGTAAAAAAAAAAGAAAAGAAATAAAAGCATGAATTAAGAAAAAAAAACGTTAATTACAAAAAAAAATAAAAAATAAAAAGAAATAGAAAAAAGACAAAAAAATTGTTAATAAATAAGAAAGACAAAGAAAAAGGAGGAAAAACATGAACTTAGATTTCCATATTAAATCTTAGGTTTATATCCACCATTAGATCAAACTAAATAAATTGTAGAGATTTGTCCCTTAATGAGCACTAAAATAAAAGTAAGCATTTGAAATTTTCTCTTATAATATGTCTTTTTGATTCAATACAACTGGCTTCCAGACTCGTCCGAATAGTTGTAAAACTAATTTTAATGAAGATTGTGGAAAATTAGAAGGGGGGGGGGGTTTGAATAGTTTTATCGATTAAAACGTCGTTTTAAACAATTTAGATTGACTTATGTCAATCTACTAAATGTGTATGTTGGATGTTGATAGATAAGCATATAAATAAACAAATGCAAAGATAAAGAGTAAGAAGCACAAAACCACGACGCGAGTATTTATAGTGGTTCGACTACAAGGACACCTTCCTTGCCCTACTCCACTCCCCGAGTCACCTACTCGAGAGTTCGTAATCACTACACGACACAAACTCCTTGTGGCGGAGAAGCCTTTACAACGTCGCCTACTCTTTATCCGGTACAAGGCTAGACACCGGGTTCTTCCACGAGGTAGAACCAAACCTATCATAACGTCGCCTACACTTTATCCGGTACAAGGCTAGATACCGAGTTTCATTACAAAGGAGGAACTACTACCCAACACTACACAACACCTATCCCAAAGGAGACACACTCCTTATTACAACATCATCAAGGATATCTATATCCTTGGACACAACCTATCTATGTTTGTATATCGATGCACCATATCGATTGTACACCCTTGGCACCTTTCACTAATGCCCTTGACACGATCTTTCGGCACCTTTCACTAATGCCTTCAACACGGACCTTCAGCATCTTTCACTAATGCCTTCGACTTGACTCGTTTGGCATCTTTCACCTATGCCTTCAACACAACACTTCTAGGGAGGAAGAAATAACTATCAACAAGAGAACTTCAGTAGTCTTGATGATGACGAAGCTTGACAACTCATGGACTTGAGCTTGCTCGACTTCAAGAGGCGGTGATCTGGCCTTTAAGAGGAACCTAGAGAATCACACAAACACACTACTACATAGAAAGATCCTTTGGATATGAGGTTAGAGAGTTTACAATACTAATAGAAAGTAAGTGTGGAAGTGGCAAATTACAATGAAGAAATGGCTCACTATTTATAGGCAAAAACACTCTACTGTTCCCCGGATCCCACAGATCCCTTGCTTGAGGGATCCGTCAAGTGTATTCCTGGGGATCCGCCAGACGCTCCTCCTATTTGGGTTATGGGTCATGGATCATGGGTCATGGTTTATTGACTTTGGGTCATGGGTACTCAAATAGATACAATGTATATAGACATTGGATCAAGGGTAATACCCAACATGACTTCATGCATGATGTCATGCAATGTGTTATGGATCAAGCTCCATGGGTATGGGTCATGGACTTTGGGTTTTACCCAACTCCATTCAATGTATCTAGTCAATGAGTCAAATACTTAGATTTCTACCCATTACATTACCCATTACAATATATACTAAGTATATATATATATAAGTACATATCTATATTATGTAAACACTAGGTGTTATACATATGCAATTCTATAGAATGTAAACACTGTTATTTGTTTAGTGTTTTATATGAAAATGTAAGTGTGTTAGTAAACTATTGGCTCAAACCATTTACGTATTTTATTTGTTTCGTTAAAATGATTTTACGTTTGTTATCGACAAAACATTAGAAGATCGTAAAATATAAATAAACGTTTTTACGGCTTATTTGTATTAACAATCTCCCCCTTTTTGTTGATGACAAAACATAAGATTAATTTAAGGAAAAACTAAAATTCGTAAAAGTTTAAATTGGAGTTTTTACTCTATTCTCCCCCTTTTTGTCAAAACAAAAAGAGCGTCGAAAAGAAACTAACACATTGTTTGAAGAAAAAAACATGTGAAAAGTAAAAATATGAAAAATAGAGAGTAAGAACAGAGAAGGATTCTCGTCTTAGCTCCCCCTTGATGGGTGCTTCCCTTTGTTGAGGGCGTAAAGTAATTAGGAAGATGTGGAAAACCATAAGGGGGGTTGAATAGTTTTGCCAATTAAAACTTGGTTTTAAACTATTTAGATCGACTTATGTCAATCTATTAAAACGTGTGTGTTGGATGTTGATAGATAAGCATATGAATAAATAAGACTAAGATAAAGAGTAAGAAGCACAAAACCACAACGCGAGTGTTTATAGTGGTTCGGCTACAAGGACACCTTCCTTGCCCTACTCCACTCCCCGAGTCACCTACTCGAGAGTTCGTAATCACTACACAACACAAACTCCTTGTGGCGGAGAAGCCTTCACAACGTCGCCCACTCTTTATCCGGTACAAGGCTAGACACCGGGTTCTTCCACGAGGTAGAACCAAACCTATCACAACGTCGCCTACACTTTATCCGGTACAAGGCTAAATACCGAGTTCCATTACAAAGGAGGAACTACTACCCAACACTACATAAATCCTATCTCAAAGGAGATCTACTCCTTATGACAACATCAACAAGGATATCAATATCCTTTGATCCAATACAAATCTATCTTGTACATCGACACACCATATCAAATGTACACCTTACTCGCCTTTCACTAATGCCTTTGACTCGACTTCTAGGCACCCTTCACTATTGCCTTTTGACTTGACTTCTAGGCATCCTTCACTAATGCCTTTTGACTTGACTTCTAGGCACCCTTTAGTAATGCCTTCAACACGGACTGTTGGGCACCCTTCAATAATGCCTTCAATATGACTATTCGACACTTTTTCACTAATGTCTTCATCTTGACCCTTTAGACATCTTTCACCTATGTCTTCGACATTACACTTCTAATGAGAAGGAAAAGAACTATCAACAAGATACCATTAGTAGTCTTGATGATGACTAAGCTAGGCAACCCATGGAATTGAACTTTCTCGACTTCAAAAGGTGGTGATCTCGCCTTTAAGAGGAACCTAGAGAATCACACAAACACAAAACTACATAGAAAGATCACTTGGATATGAGGTTAGAGAGTTTACAATACTAAGAGAAAATATGTGTGAGAATGGTTGATTACAATGAAGAAATGGCTCACTATTTATAGACAAAATATGCTACTATCCCATGGATCCATTGTTGGAGGGATCCGTCTAGTGTATTCAGAGGGATCCGTGATCCGTCTAGGTTAGAGAGTTTACAATACTAGGTGAAAGTATGTGTAGGAGTGGCAACTTACAATGAAGAAATGACTCACTTTTTATAGACAAAAAGATGCTACTGTTCCACGGATCCCACGGATCCCTTGCAAGAGGGATCCGTCTAGTGTAATCAGAGGGATCCGTGAGACGCTCCTCTTTACCCATGGGTTTTGGGTCATGGGTCATGGGTTATGGGTCATGGGTCCTAGACTTTGGACCATGGGTATCCAAGTATATACAATGTATCTAGAAGATGCAATGCATCTAGTCCATGGGTTATGGGTTAGCTCCATGGGTTATGGATAATATCCATTATGACTTATGCATGATGTCATGCAATGGGTCATGGGTTATGCTCCATGGGTATGGGTCATGGAATTTGGGTTTTACCCGACTACATTCAATGTATTAAGTCAATGATTTACATACTTAATCTTCTATCCATTCTATTACCTATTACATACTAAGTATGTATATATCTACCCAATATGTAAACACTAGTTTTTGTACATATGCATTACTAAATCATGAAAGAACTATTACTTGTTTAGTGTTTTATGTGAAAACGTAAGTGTGTTAGTAAACTATTGGCTCAAACTATTTACGTATTTTATTTGTTTCGTTAAAATGATTTTATGTTTGTTATCGACAAAACATTAGAAGACCGTAAAATATAAATAAATGTTTTTACGGCTTATTTGTATTAACAATCTCCCCCTTTTTGTTGATGACAAAACATAAGATTATTTTAAGGAAAAACTAAAATTTGTAAAAGTTTGAATTGGATTTTTACTCTCTTCTCATCTCTTTTGTCGAAACAAAAAGAGCGTCGAAAAAAAACTAACACATTATTTTAAAAACATGTGAAAAGAAAGAAAAAAGAGTGAAAAATAGAGAGTAAGTGAGGAGAAGTATTCTCGACTTAGCTCCCCCTTGACGAGTCCATTCCTTTGTGAGGGCGTCAAGTAAGAAGAAATACTAAACTAGTGCATTGCAACTATGTTTGCAAATGGATTCGTCTTTGTGACGAATATGCTCCCCCTTGATGATTGCAACTTTGCAAGGAGGACGTCATTTAATGTAATCCTAATGTGAATGATGTTGCAAATGATGTTTTTGCAATGTAATGCTTTGACATGAAACTCCCCCAGCTAAGGGTGTCAAAGTCTTCGTGTGTATATTAAAAATCTACAGAACGGAGGTTAGAAAACAAGTATATAATGCATAATTTCTTGCAAATAAGACTTAAGTTAGTAATAAACAAGTCTTCTATTGCACGGATCCCACGGTTCCCTCTTTGGAGGGATCCGTCTAAGCAAAACTGAGGGATCATTCTGTCTATAAGCATAAGACAACAATGGTGTGATGTTAACATCAAAATGAGATATGTATTAATGCACCAAACATATTCTCAAGAAAATATGGCATATAACATGTAATATCATTTAATAAAACTAGAGAAATGATGTACATAACTCCAAAAACAAAGAAAATGAATAATACATGACTTAGGATTCCTAAACTATCTAAGTTGAGCTTGAGACTAGGACACCACTCCAATCCTTAAGCTCACAGTTGTTTAGGTTTGTTGACCTCATCTAAACGTTCGAGGAGGTGATAAAACATGAAACGCTGCTCTTCACGTAGTTCATGTATCAAGCCTTCAACATGTTGACAATGATAACAATCTTTGTCATGGCTCGGAAATGGTGGTGATAGAAATGGAATGGCTTGAGATGGAAGGTTTGGTTGAGGTTCCATAAAAGAAGGAGGACTTTGTGGAGGTATATTTGGAGGTGATTCAACTAAAGGTGGTGGTGGTGGTGGAATATGTGATGAGGATGGTGGTAGAGAAGCATCTACTTCCATGTGATCTGGTGGTTGATTTTGATGATTCCTCATAATCCAAAAGGGACTATTTGAGGGAGATGAAGAAAAAGATGTCGGGGCTAGTGTTGATTCAACACCTTGATTTTGTTGAGCTATTCTTTCTATTGAGGAGAATGTTGGCAATGGTGGAGGATGTGATGACATAGGAGGCAAGTCCTCTAGATTGTAGAGGTGTGGTGATGAGAGTGGAGTGGTGAATGATATGGCTCTAGGCACTAAGGGTGATGGTTTATTGGAAATAGGAGTGTTTGGTTTATGGGGTATGGTGGTGTTTGACATTGGTAGTTTTGTGGGAACAATCCTTTTGGGGATTGTTTTGAAAGGTGGAGGGGAGATCCTAGCATTTGTGGATTTAACGGGAGATGAATCGGCTGAAGAAATTTCGTGAACAACACGAGCAAGTTTCTTGGGTGGTCCTTTGGTGGATGAATTACCACTAGGAGCTTTCCTCATAATGAGATGATTAAAAGTTAGTGTTGTAAAGGTTTCTAAATGCTGAGAAGGAGGATATAGATGATGACTTTAGGAGTCTTAACAAGATGGTTTATAAAGGGAAGGATTTGGCAAGTGCATTCAAGACTTAAGCCACTAAGATCCTTTGGAATGTGATGATTTGCATGCACAAGAGTCAACTTCAGAGTTGCACTGATCTAGTAGTTTAATTAAGACAAGATGGAGTGTTCAAGTTAGCAAGGAGAGCTTGAAATGATTGTTTTAGCTAGAGTTTAGCTGAATCTGTCACCCAGATCCCACGGTTCCCTCCACTGAGGGATCCGTCTAGGCTAATCCTAGGGATCCGGCTCTCAGCAGCCAAGAAAAGAGGATAATGATGTTTGTAAGGTCTAATACCTATACATCTTGAGTGTTTCAGTCTTCCTAAGTGTCTTAAATAAAATGAGACTTAAATGGTTAATGGCAATGAGTGATGGTAGCTAATGATTGCCTTTTATGGAAGGAAATAGAATTTATGAGTACCAATGAATGATCAAAGATGACACTAGAAAATTTGAGAGTGTCAAGTGGTGCTAAATGATCCTAGAGACCAGATAGTAACTTAAGATAATTTTGGAAAATACCTTAACTAATTATAAGAAATGAAAAACTAATATTTGACCCATTATGAGGTAAGGATGATTAATATCAGTTTGCTAAAATTGATAGAATTATAAGACTAGATGTGTTAACATGTGAGCAATGATGTATGAGTATTGGAGCGGAAGGATGATGAGTTTTGGTGAAATGATAGATCAAGGAGTACCTTGATTGTGATCCTAGATGAGCTATGAGTGAGTGTGAAACTTACTGAGCTTGAGAAAGACTTAAGTGATCTTAATGCATTATGTTTAGCTAGTGTGAAGTGGTCTAGTGGGCTGGTTTGATGTGTGGAGGTCTGCATTGCGTTTCTGTTTGCCCGGATCCCACGGTTCCCTAAGTGGAGGGATCCGTCTAGTCCAAAGTGAGGGATCCGTCTCCTGCTAAATAGTACCTTTACAGAAGGTATGCAAACTTTGCATAAGGTATCGTATCTTCAAAGCCAGTGTTTTCTAAGGAATTTTAACAACTATATAAGCGAGACATCAAACGTTAAATGTTTTATTTCATGAGAAAGATCATATTACAATGATAAAAGATGAAATCTAAGGATTGAGCCTATTTGGAAAGGAAACTAAGTTTCTTGAGCGTTTTCGCTAGATGGATCGTCAAATGGATGATGAGTATTTGCCGATTCAGGGATGAAGAAAGACTTGATGTAAGATGTGTTTAGAGGTTCCATCATCTTATTCACGAGTACGTACAACGGACTTTGAATTTGAGGGTGGAAGTACATGATATGATGATAAAGGCGTGTCAGGAACATTCCATAAGGGATTAGTTTGTTCTTGTTGCCTTGAAGGTTTACAATTCGTTTTGCGAAGAAATAGGCGAGATTGTATGGTTGTTGAGTTAGCAAACAATACATTATGTGAGCACAACAAGCGGGAAGGATTTCTCTATTTCCCCTAAGACTCCAAACATTTTCACGTAAGATGACTGCGAGAGGTTTAAACTCATCTCAGATATCACGTGTATAGATTATGTTTGGATCAGAGTAATAGGGTCGAGGTTTTCATAACATGCGAGTTAATTCTTGAGGGGAAGGTATGTGGGAACAATATGGACTATTTTATTCACGATGGTTGAAGAGAGAATCAAGAGACCAATCTTCAGTGAAGGCACATTTTCCATGATTTGGAATTCGGAGAATGTGAGCAAATTGCCCAAGGGTTAAGACAAACTTTTGGTTTTTGATCCAAAACCAAAGAGATAGAGATCGATCCTCGTTACGAATGAGTTCAACTTGACGGAAGAATTCCAATACAAACCGGGGACAGATTTTCTCGTTAATTCTGAGAAGGACTTCTAGTCCTATGGTTCGGAAAGAGGTATTGATACCTTCTTCGTATAGTTGAGGTGTGTCGACAATACGTCCTTCATGGAAGTTATGAGTTTCGAGATTATTGAATCCACCGACATGATTGCCAGGTGTGTTGGGCTCAAGAGAGATATTAGGAATATAGACATGAGAGAGTTGAAAGTTGAATTCATACTCATGAGACATGACGAGACCTATGGAAGTAAAAAGTTAATATGATGAGAAGCATTAAAGCAAAAAGATGATCACCTAACGTTTTTACTAGATTTCTATTAACAATGATAATTAACTTACTTAATACTTAACATTCTAGTGGAATTTTTCTATTTATGATGAAAAGGTTTTTATGTTGCATGAGAATTTGTTTCCCAGTTCCACGGTTCTCACTGTTCCCTTCCAAGAGGGATCCGGCTAGTGAAACTATAGGTATCCGTGGATCTGTAGTGGCAGAAAAATGATCTTGACGAAAACTAGATTTTTGCATCTTTTAGGTTTATAAAAGAAGTGTATTTTAGCCAATATTTACTTAGTTAATCAAGCATTGTAGGTTTCTAAGGTATCTCAAGACCAAATGTAGGAAAGACAAGAAATAAAAGAAATGACAAACACATTTTGAAAAGTCAACTAGATAAACTAAGATATTAGTATTATTTTATTTCAATGCTAAGAATGATACAAAGGATTGGATATATAACACCAATGTAGATTAACAACACAAAGTACATGTCTCCATGAGAAAACTTGATCATGGGGTACACGAGAGCGATGAGTGTCAAGGCGATGATCACGAAGGAGATGTAAACCATGATGATGAAGTTTCTTCCTTGGTTTTGATTTGAGATAAGATGAGAAGAAAGATGAAGTTTGAATGAGAGGTAATTTTTGAAAGTGGAAGATTTGAAAAATGAGGGTTTGGTGGAGTTGACGAGCGGAGGAAGGTTTTATGAGAAGGAGGACTTTTTGAGATTTGTGTTTTGTTTTATTATTAGAAAGATTTGATTTTTGGATTAAGTGAAAATAAAAACACATGTTTATAAACCTAGACTATAGACGGAAAAAGTAATACGTATACAAGAAAAGTTTCCTAACGAAGCTACGTGTAATACATGAGTATGTGAAAATATAATCATATAAGTTCCTATGCAAGCATACTTATTTTAAGCTAATTTTATTTAAAAAGGATTAGAAAGTCATACCTCTAATGTAATTATGAGTGTCTTCTACTTTTGACAAAAGAATGTCAATAGACAACTCCAGTTCCTTTGTGATCTAGATGACAATTAAGATACCTTCTTAGAAAAGGTAATCTTGTTATCAAGGAATTCCTATGCCTTGACAAACATGAACTAAGCAAAATGACAAGAAATAAAAAGTATAATGTTGTCATCTAATCAACATCCTACAAAAGTGTTTTTAAGACATGATGTTTATTTTTGTAAAAGACCTTCTTTGTAGTTTTCAATTATACATGGATCGTGTCAAGTTTTTAAGGTACAATATACTTTAAAAACTTGGTAACGAAGCTCTGGTACCAATTGTGGAAAACTAGGGGGGGTTGAATAGTTTTGCCAATTAAAACTTGGTTTTAAACTATTTAGATTGACTTATGTCAATCTATTGAAACGTGTGTGTTGGATGTTGATAGATAAGCATATGAATAAATAAGACTAAGATAAAGAGTAAGAAGCACAAAATGACAACGCGAGTATTTATAGTGGTTCGGCTACAAGGACACCTTCCTTGCCCTACTCCACTCCCTGAGTCACTTACTTGAGAGTTCGTAATCACTACACAATAAAAACTCTTTGTGGCGGAGAAGCCTTCACAATGTCGCCTACTCTTTATCCGGTACAAGGATAGACACCGGGTTCTTCCACGAGGTAGAACCAAACCTATCACAACGTCGCCTACACTTTATCCGGTACAAGGCTAAATACCGAGTTCCATTACAAAGGAGGAACTACTACCCAACACTACACAAATCCTATCTCAAAGGAGATCTACTCCTAATGAAAACATCAACAAGGATATCAATATCCTTTGACCCAATACAATTCTATCTTGTACATCGACACACCATATCGAATGTACACCTTAGGCACCTTTCACTAATGCCTTTGACTCAACTTCTAGGCACCCTTCACTAATGCCTTTTGACTTGAATTCTAGGCATCCTTAACTAATGCCTTTTGACTTGACTTCTAGGCACCCTTTAGTAATGCCTTCAACACGGACTCTCAGCACCCTTCACTAATGCCTTCAATATGACTTCGACACTTTTTCACTAATGTCTTCGTCTTGACCCTTTAGATATCTTTTACCTATGTCTTCGACACTACACTTCTAATGAGAAGAAAAATAACTATCAACAAGATACCATTAGTAGTCTTGATGATGACGAAGCTAGTCAACCCATGGACTTGAGCTTGCTCGACTTCAAAAGGTGGTGATCTCACCTTTAAGAGGAACCTAGAGAATCACACAAACACAAAACTACATAGAAAGATCACTTGGATATGAGGTTAGAGAGTTTACAATACTAAGAGAAAATATGTGTGAGAAGGGTTGAGTTACAATGAAAAAATGTCTCACTATTTATAGAAAAAATATGCTACTGTCCCACGGATCCCTTGTTGGAGGGGTCCGTCTAGTGTATTCAGAGGGATCCGTGAGACGCTCCTCTTTACCCATGGGTTTTGGGTCATGGGTCATGGGTTATGGGTCCTAGATTTTGGACCATGGGTATCCAAGTAGATACAATGTATCTAGAAGATGCAATGCATCTAGTCCATGGGTTATGGGTTAGCTCAATGGGTCATGGATAATACCCATTATGACTTATGCATGATGTCATGCAATGGGTCATGGGTTATGCTCCATGGGTATGGGTCATGGACTTTGGATTTTACCCAACTACATTAAATGTATTAAGTCAATGGGTTAAATACTTAATCTTCTGCCCATTCTATTACCCATTACATACAAAGTATGTATATATCTACCCAATATGTAAACACTAGTTGTTGTACATATGCATTACTAAATCATGAAAGCACTATTACTTGTTTAGTTTTTTATGTGAAAATGTAAGTGTTTTAGTAAACTATTGGCTCAAACTATTTACGTATTTTATTTGTTTCGTTAAAATGATTTTATGTTTGTTATCGACAAAACATTAGAAGATCGTAAAATTTTAATAAACGTTTTTACGGCTTATTTGTATTAATAGAAGACTAAACGAGTGTTTTGCAATTTTGTTTGCAAATGGTTTCGTCTATGACGAAAAATGCTCCCCCTTGACGAGTGCTCATTTGTGAGGAGGATGTCAAGTATTAATGTAATCCTATGTGAAAGTATTGCAAGCGTTTTTGCAATGTTTTGCTTTGACAAGAAACTCCCCCTTGTTGAGGGTTTCAAAGTCTTCAAGTGTATATTGAAAATCTACAAAACAAAGGTTAGGAAACAAGTATATGATGCATAATTTACTGCAAAAAAGACTCAAATTAGTAAGAAAAATTGTTCCTGTTGCACGGATCCCACGGTTCCTCCCTGGGAGGGATCCGTCTAGGCCAAAGTAAGGGATCCGTCTGCCTGCATACTTAAGACATCAATATGGATGTAAAATGTGGTGTCAAAACCAACACGAGTTATGTATTAAGGCACAAAACATATTCTCAAGACCATATGGCATATAACATGTAATTTCATTTAATACAAAATCACGAGAAATGATATACACATCTCTAAAACTAAGATAATGACTAAAACATGTAATACATTTTCTAATAATTCTAAGAAGTGATGGAAAGTTAAAAAGCATCAATGTGCTTGAAATCTAAGGACGAGTAGACATGTTGATTTGGTCCAATCGTTCAAGGATATGTTGAAACATGAAATGCAACTCATTTTGTACTTCTTGAACAAGTCCTTGGGTGAGTTGACAATTAGAGCAATTATTGTCATGACTAGGAACCGGAGGAGGTGGAGTGTTTTGAGGAGGCTCCACAATGGATGGTGGAATTTGTGAAGGTGAGTTGAGCGATGTAGGGTGTGGTTTAACTAAAAATGAGGGTGATGATGGACGACTTAGTGGTGGAGATGGGAAATCCTTTATATGGTTGGGTCTTTGGTGATTTTTTGTTTCTAAAGATGGACTATTTGATGGTGAAGGTGGTTCCCTATTTAACGAGAAGGTTGGTGAATGGGAAGTCCTTGGTGGTGAGTCTTATAACGAGTAGAGATTTGGATGAGAAAGAGGTTCGGTAAAGGAATGTAGTCTAGGTTCTAGAAATGAAGGCTTGGGTGTTTTACTAGATCTAGGTGTGTTTGGTTTAGTGCTTGATGAAGGCCTTTACAACTCAAAAGGTAGAATGCTAATCCTAGTGGTTTTTCTAGCTTTGGTTGATTGAGTTTGTTAAGGAGGGATTCTAGCATTTGGACTTCATATGGGGGATGACTCGGTAGAAGATATCTCATGAACCATATAAGCATTCTTTTTGGACGAACCTTTGGTTGAAGAGTTCTTGCTAGATGCTTTAGTCATAGTGAAAGAGAGGATGTAATAGATGTCTTAGCTACTGATTTTTGGATTGAGGTTTGAATGGTGGTTTAAACTCATAAGAATACTTGGTTTATAAAGGATGAAGTTGAGTTAATGAATTAAATTATTGACCACTAAGAGTTTTGGCATGCACTAAGGTCAACTATAGTGTTGTTCTATTCTAGGGAGTCATTTAATGGCAAGTAATAGTGTTTAGACTACCAAAAAGAGTTTGAATTAGAAGAGAAAACTGATCATAAGCTGTTCTGGAGACCCGGATCCCACGGTTCCCTATCTTTAGGGATCCGTCTAGTTATAAACTAGGGATCCGTCTATCAGTCAGCAAAATGGTGGAGTGATTATGTTCTTTTAGGGTCTAGTACCTATAAATCTTGAGTGTTTGGGTTCCCTAATATGTCTTAAATGGTATGGAACTTCCAACCATAGGGAGTGAGTATACCTAATGATGGTTTTTGGTAAGAAAGTAGACTTTTTGAGAGTGCAATCAAGTATTTAAGGATGACACTAATGATTTAAGGATGACAAATAAAGACAATTGATCCTAGACATCAGATGGTCACTTAAGAAAAATTTGGAAAAATTCTAAAAAATAAAAAGAAATGAAAAACTAGTTTTTAGCCTATTTTGAGGTAAAGATGACTAAAATCAATATGTCAAAATTAAGAGAGATAAAAAACTAAGTGTTTTGAGATGTGAGGAGCAATGTGTGAGTATTGGAGCGGAAATATGGTGAGTTTTAGTGAAGTGATAAATCAAAAATACCTTGAATGTGATCCTATGTTAGCTACTGATCTTGAGGAAGACTAAAGAGATCCCAAAATATCATATTTAGCTGGTATGATAAGGTCTAGAGGATTGGATTGAAGTGGAAGTGTAAAAATTCATTGTCTGTTTACCCGGATCCCACGGTTCCCTCATTTGAGGGATCCGGCTAGTTATAGCTCAGGGATCCGACTACTGTTGACCAGTAGCTTCACAGCAAGTGTGCAGAATTTGCACTCCTTAGAAAATACTCATCCTAATCATTTCTACATTCAATAATCAAATATGCAAGCAAAAAAAATATTACGCATAGTAAGTAAGGGCGACTAGAAGGTAAGCAAAATGAGCAAGACCGACTTCTTGATTTTAATCAAGCCGTCGTAAAATTCTCATTTTTGGGTTCCCTAGGTTAGAATGTTTTTGTTCATGTCATGCTATCTACTTAGAGCTAAGTTCTAAGCTACAGAAATATTGTTTAAGTTGTTTTACCGACCATTGTTCAAATTTTAAGGTCCACGACCTTACCTTCCCTCCCATTCAATCTTCTACTCCATCGCCTCCAATCTTCACTCTTCAAACCCTCACCCCTACTTTTTCTTCTTCATGAGGAAGTTAGCAAAACATTTGAAAATCCCCTTTGTTTGTTGAAATTCTTGTGATGGGCTCGAGATGTTTGGCAGTTGGTCAATGTATGCTAAGGGGTCAAGTTGAACGTTGCCAATGGGGTTACTTCCTTCTTCCTCTCTTTCATCTGATGAGTCCGTTAGTGGGTGAGGTCTCTTGCCTTCGACCATAATCCTTGTAGTCTTCTCATCGGACAAGGGCACCATGACCTTGTTGCAAAAGGTGTGGTCATAGGAGTAGGGAGATGGATCTAGAGCAAAGCCGAAATTGGCTAGGCGAGTTAAGAGCATAACATAAGGGAGCACCATCTTGTCCGTCCTTTTCACACTTGCCATCCGTTTGACCATGTAATAGGCGAGGTTGAAATGAGTCCTGGTAACAAGGCAATAGATCATGTAGACGAGGCAAGCGTTGGGATGATCCTTATTTCCCACCAAACAAAGCACGTTCTCCCTTAGCACTAGTTCCCATTTCTTGTACAATGGGAACATCTCTGAAAGCTCCATTTGAAAGGGATCTATATAGATCACTTTTGACTTCCTAGTGACTCGTGACGAAGAGGCTCTTTGCACGAAGACGGTATCTCTTACCGTAGCCGGTTCCGGGAGGGGTGTGAAGTATACCTCGTGATGATCAACCATGTCATGAAGATTGGCCAATGACCATTCATTCGAGTACATGCATAATCCTCGACAAGGGACACGAAGTATCCTAGCAAACTCTTCAAGGGTGAAGGTAAATTCGTGCTCATTGATGATAAAATTGATCGAAATGGTTCCATCTTAATTTCTAATGATTCTCATGCTCTTGTAGAACTCTAGGACAAACACCGGACAAATTTGTTCATTTATGCTTAAGAGACATTGGAATTTGATTCCCGCAAAGACTTGGGGAATATCGGTGTTGTTGATGAATGAGGGTTCAACTGCACGCCGTTCATGGAATAACCTCGTTTCCAACAATTTGAAGGCTTTTCGGTCATCCGGATTCAAGCCATCCTTTCTATGATACATGGGAATCTAATGTGCTGTGTCATGGTAATCTTGTTGTCTATTGCTAGGCATGATTGGTCCTAAACATCAAAACCACAATGTGGTGTTAATTGTGTGAATAGTATCCTAATGGGGTTCATTATAATTTTGCTCAATACATCTTCATTGAATTCAAAAATGAGTTTAATTTGTATTAACAATGTTGATTCTTTGATTTAGTTTATCTTAGAAAACAATGTGATACCAAATTGTGATAAACCCATTTGAACCCAATTTCTTAAGATGAAATTTGTACTCCTAGGAATTAAAGAATGGAAATAACAATGTAGTGAAGATTATACTTACACAAGTGATTGTTTCCTTTGAAAAGATGATGAATAAACTCCTGTGAACAGTAAATTAGGTTTTATGTTCGTGAGTTGGGAGAGTAAAGTGAGGAATAAAACTCCACATTGATCATCTATCACTTATTCTGTCTTCTAATGTGCCGGTTCCCACGGATCCCTTGAATGAGGGATCCGGCTAGTTCAAACTCAGGGATCCGGCATATCACCAGTTAACAGTTTAAGTGAACTTTGATAATTTTGATTTGAGAGTTCTAATTATTGGCTAGAGTTGGTGTTTTTGCTCTATAACTTATGGTTTGGGGTTTTGACGTGTTTTACTAGTCCTATTTGACGAGGTTATCTTTTTTATGAATAAATCATAATTTTTGGGAAGTTTTAAGAATTATGATAAAATACTATTTTATCATGATATGAGGAGTTTCACATGGACACTATTGACATAGATGAAATGTCAACAACCTTATGTGAGAAATGATGACCAAGGCTCTCGAATAGTCAAGATATCATTATTACTAGTTTGTCGTTTTGTCTATAGAGGTCAACGAAGAATACTATTTTTGATGATGAGTTCAATATAGATAGAAACTTTAGTGATTTTTAAGTAAACGTATTGAGTCTACTATTCTTTACATGTTTATACGAAATGATATTATTAATTAAGCTAGAAATTATATAATAATAATTTATTTGTAAGTAAGTTATTAAAGAGCATACCTTTGCTATATATATTCTTTTTAAGAAAAAGAAATATCGAAGCGAAATCCTTTATGATCTTCTACGGTGCCCAAATCCTAGTATGAAGAATTCTCAACAAGGAAAATATTAGAAAGATCTATCATTATCCAAAATTATAAAATATGATGATTTTTAAAACGTGACTTTTTGTTTTTAAGAAATTTCCTTCTTTGTAGTTTTCAATCATACACGGATCGTAACAAGTTTTAAAAGTACAATATACTCTATGAAACTTGGTAAAGAAGCTCTGGTACCAATTGTGGAAAACTAGAAAAGGGGTTGAATAGTTTTACCGATTAAAACGTCATTTTAAACAATTTAGATTGACTTATGTCAATCTACTAAATGTGTATGTTGGATGTTGATAGATAAGCATATAAATAAACAAATGCAAAGATAAAGAGTAAGAATCACAAAACCACGACGCGAGTATTTATAGTGGTTCGACTACAAGGACACCTTCCTTGCCCTACTCCACTCCCCGAGTCACCTACTCGAGAGTTCGTAATCACTACACGACACAAACTCCTTGTGGCGGAGAAGCCTTTACAATGTCGCCTACTCTTTATCTGGTACAAGGCTAGACACCGGGTTCTTCCACGAGGTAGAACAAATCAATCATAACGTCGCCTACACTTTATTCGGTACAAGGATAGATACCGAGTTCCATTACAAAGGAGGAACTACTACCCAACACTACACCACACCTATTCCAAAGGAGACACACTCCTTGTTACAACATCATCAAGGTTATCAATATCCTTGGACACAACCTATCTATGTTTGTATATCGATGCACCATATCGATTGTACACCCTTGGCACCTTTCACTAATGCCCTTGACACGATCTTTCGGCACCTTTCACTAATGCCTTCAACACGGACCTTCAGTACCTTTTACTAATGCCTTCGACTTGACTCGTTTGGCATCTTTCACCTATGCCTTCAACACAACACTTCTAGGGAGGAAGAAAGAACTATCAACAAGAGAACTTCAGTAGTCTTGATGATGACGAAGCTTGGCAACTCATGGACTTGAGCTTGCTCGACTTCAAGAGGTGGTGATCTCGCCTTTAAGAAGAACCTAGAGAATCACACAAACACAAAACTACATAGAAAGATCCTTTGGATCTGAGGTTAGAGAGTTTACAATACTAAGAGAAAGTAAGTGTGGAAGTGGCAAATTACAATGAAGAAACGGCTCACTATTTATAGGCAAAAACACTCTACTGTTCCCCGAATCCCACAGATCCCTTGCTTGATGGATCCGTCCAGTGTATTTTTGGGGATCCGCCAGGCGCTCCTCTTATTTGGGTTATGGGTCATGGATCATGGGTCATGGTTTATGGACTTTGGGTCATTGGTATTCAAATAGATACAATGTATCTAGACATTGGATCATGGGTAATACCCAACATGACTTCATGCATGATGTCATGCAATGGGTTATGGATCAAGCTGCATGGGTATGGGTCATGGACTTTGGGTTTTACCCAACTCCATTTAATGTATTTAGTCAATGGGTTAAATACTTTGATTTCTACCCATTAAATTACCCATTACAATATATACTAAGTATATATATATATATATATATATATATATATATATATATATATATATATATATATATATATATTGTAGTCAATTGGCTACAATTTTGTGCTATATATATTAGCTACAGTTTATTGTAGTCAATTGGCTACAATTTTGTGCTATATAATATGGGTCCCTGATTCTTTTTGTGGGTCCCGATTCTTTTCTGTGGGTCCCAGATCCATTGTTAGTGTATTTTTTATGAAGGATTGTAGCGAATTGGCTACAAAAATTGTAGCCAAGCTATCCCCACACACACACACACACACACACACACACACACACACACACACACACACACACACACACACACATATATATATATATATATATATATATATATATATATATATATATATATATATATATATATATATATATATATATATATATATATATATATATATATATATATATATATATATATATATATATATATATATATAGAATCCGGATCTATTGAGAAGGTTTTTATTTTGAGAAGATTGAGAAGGTTTTCAAAAACGATAGATTTGTAACTTTGATTCATTTTTTCAAGCGTAAAACTAATTTTAATGAGACTAAAATTCAAAATGTGTAAAAAAAAATTGAATCAATGTTAAAAGTCTCTCGATTTTGCGATATATGTAGAATACTGAATCATCTGTACGAATTTAATGAATCATCATCATAACTCGATTTTAACAATGATTTGTGAATCAAATTTGTGATTTATAGATTCGATTCACCATAAAATGATGTTTACTTGTGAATAAAATCAAAAACATGAATCATTTTGTTCAAACGAAGATTTCTCAATCTTCTCAATATAAAAACCTTCTCAATGGAACCGGAGCCTATATATATATATATATATATATATATATATATATATATATATATATATATATATATATATATATAAGTACATATCTATATTATGTAAACACTAGTTGTTATACATATGCATTTTTATAGAATGTAAACACCGTTATTTGTTTAGTGTTTTATATGAAAATGTAAGTGTGTTAGTAAACTATTGGTTCAAACCATTTTATTTTATTTGTTTCATTAAAATGATTTTACGTTTGTTATCGACAAAACATTAGAATATCGTAAAATATAAATAAACATTTTTACGGCTTATTTGTATTAACAAAGATTATAAGAGTAATTTTTAAGTTGATTTTCTCATTAAAAAAAATAAATAAATAAAAAACAAAAAAACAAAAAAACAAAAAAAGAGTATATTGCAAAAATCGTCTTTGTGGTATGGCCAAATTGCACGTTTCATGTTTGTGGTTCATTAAGTGCAAATATGGTACGTTGACTGCACTGTTACGTGCACTTTTGATCCTTTGACTTAACTGTCATTAAATGGACTCCGTTAGTAGTTACACTTTAACCCTTTTGGCTAACCACCGCTGCAACACCCATCCTTAAACTACAAGGACGATTTTTCGAATTTATAAGAGTATTTTTTTTTTTCGAATTTTTTGTTGAATATTTTTTTCGAAAATGTTTTTTTATATAAAAACGTTTTAATAAAAAAAATTTATATAAAAATGTGCTTTCGAAAAGTATAAATAGAAAACCCTAAGTCCTGTTTTCAGAGAGGAAAAAATCATCATGTATGAAGCCAGAGACAAAAGAAGACCAAGAAGGTCCTGCTAGTGCCATAATTCCATAGGAGAATTCACTTAATTTGTTTTACTACACTATAATCGTTCTATTAGCATATTTTTCTCTTCTGATTTATACTTGAATCTTTCAGAACATGTTATCTTGTATTATGACTAAGATTATGGGCTAATACATGGAGGTATTAGCCAAGTTTAATGATTATTTGATATTTTGATTTGTTCTAATTCGATAGTTTACTTAGTCCTGAGTATTGATTACATTTATTACTTCATTAATATTTGTTAACATGTTAATGTAAGCCCTAGGTGGATAAATAATAAACTGATAATCATTAAGGCGTGCTTTATGCGGACTTTGAGTAATCGTGACATGATTATATCTGTTGAAAAACTTAATACGCAAATCTAGGATCTAGGGAAGACCTAGATTTAGGTCCGATAAATGCCAAGTCGTGAGTATCGTCGTTATAGGTCTTAGACTAATCAAACATATTATATGACTAAACTTGGTTAATATGTTTTCCTTACTATCGGTTTCACCTCTTCTTTTTATGTATGTTTCTTCTTGTGTGTATTACTGCCTCATTACATTTACAGTTTTATGAAATCTAAACCTTGTGCCAGTCTCTCAGGCTGAAAAACCCTTTTGCTGCGTTAAAATTAGGTTTAGATAGACTAACTTACATAATTAAAATACTGATAGATTTAAGTGTTAACATTCCACTCTTAGTTATCGACACCCTACTTACCAACTAGCTCACCATCGACCGGATAACTGCCCATAAGTGTTTTTTATTGGTAAAATCGGCAAAATACAAATTTAAAACTTTAATACATAAATTACCTACATGACGAAAGCACATCATATGTTTTTAGTAATATTAATCTAAATAAACAGAAAATAAAATAAAATAAAATAAATGGATAGATTGGTTCTGGTTAGTGAAGATCACGAGATAAAAGCATGCTTGCCTTGCTAATCCCCGTATTCATCAATGATCAAGTTCTGGTGCAATTTTTACCTAGTGTGCTTTGGTGAAATCAAATATGTAAGGAGTCACTTGGTTATCGATTTTTCCCTATCTTCTTCCTAAAATCCGGGCACGCTTACTAGGTCCTGCTAGCAAAACTAATATTCCAAGTATTAAGTTTGTTCAACTAATCTAGGTAACATACGTTTTTTTGTGGTTGCCAAGCCACTTAGTTTTCTTTGACAAAGTAGAGAGCCTGGTCTGGTCCAATAACTAAAGTGTCACTACTAAATCTTAAACCTTATAGTTCCACCACTTTAAACATTGTGAGCGCCTACCAGGTCGTGCATCACCACTAAAATCACTTGCTAAGGTGATAATAATGAATCCCACTATGTGCTGACCACCCGGTTTCTACACCAGCCAACGTGAGACCGCAAGTTATCATGGCAGAACACAAAGATGTAAGTCTATAACAGTACATAAACCATCCAAATCACACATAGAATAAACTAAAGAACTTCAATCATTAAATAAATAAGGTTCATAACAAGACAAGCATAAAAGGCTTTAGCCTTCCATGACTAAAGATAAACAAAGATTATTCATAGTACACAATAATCGAAATCATAATGAAAAAAATAAGATAATCTAAGGTTTATTATGTGTTAAACCTTCACTCTTGGTGTCTTCTAGAGTCTCCTACACCTTTTGGAACTTCAAAATCTTGCAACTCTTCCAAAATTCACAACTTTTCAAATGTGTAGAATATGTTTGTATTTATAGGCCTCAATTAGGGTTTGGGCCGTCTAAAGGATACGGCGTATGCCCTTGTAGGGTGATACGTCGTATCTTCATTAATCCTCTCAATCGAATCTTCTAGAATCCATACTATACGACGTATGCTTAGATGTTGGATACGGATTATAGGTCTTTAACGACCTATACGGCGTATCCATCTACTTCCTTGGTTAAATATTAACGAGAGGTTACACGGCGTATGGCATAGGATGTTATACGCCGTATAGGACAGTTGAATATTAATTTTATGCTAACGCTAATGTTTTTTGTTTTTTAGTTATTTATGGAAACTAACAATATTAATCGTTTATTTATTATGTTTAAAAAAATGTGCTTTTATGCTAACCCTAATGTTTCTGTTTTGTTTTTGCAGATGTTATTGACATATATTGATAGCACGGTTATAGTTCCAATAAGTAACAACATCTGGATTTAAGGTAAGGTTCTAACAATTCTATTTGTTAATGCTAACTTACAATCTTAATCGATTATTCATTATACATGATTCAAAGTGCAAATATGCATTCAGTATGATACATGTTTTCTTAATTTGTACAATGGTGTAACAATCTCATTCATGCTTTTGAATGAACTTCTTCTTATCAAAAGAGCTTACAGAAATTATGCGGTATGTTTTTGTGCACGTTATCTCTGTTGGTCCCAAATTGTGTAAGTCGATATGAAATTGCAAAAGTAAACTTGAATAACTAAAATCGTCTAACGTTACAATGTTCTATGTAGCGAGTATATATACTAAACGAATGGTTGCGAGTCAACCATTGTGACTGTTCATGAATCGGTATAACCGAATACAATAACTACCATAACCATAAAAAGGTTATTTAACTAACTATAACTTCTTTTAACCGCCAATTGGTTGTAAACTATGTATCGACCAAGTTTGGTCCTTGGTGTTTGAAGCAATGTCGAGATTGTTGTTTACATTCTCCTCCTTAATCTTGATCGTTGCTGCGTCCTAAGTTTTGAACTCCGAGCATTTGTCGCATAGTCACGAACTTGAGTCTTGGTAAAGCTTTTGTTAAGATATCTTCTCTTTGTAGTTCTCCACTAACGTGTTCCACTTTAATATGACCATTCTCTACGCATTCACGAATGAAATGATAGCGAATGTCTATGTGCTTGCTCCTTCCATGAAAAACTGGGTTCTTTACGAGTGCTATTGCTGATATGTTGTCAACTCTAAGCGTTATCCTTTTTTCTTCCAATCCAGTTAATTCACTGAGTAAACGTTTTAACCATAAGGCTTGATATGCTGCTGCAGTAGCTGCCATGAATTCTGATTCACATGATGAGCGTGCTACTGTTGGTTGCTTCTGAGTACACCAAGTAATAGGTGACTCTCCAAAGTTAAATACTATTCCAGCAGTTCTTTTTCCTTGATTGGTATTGATTCCATAACTACTGTCACGGTATCTTGTAATCTTGCAGCCGCCTTCTTTCTTGTATATTATGCCATGCTCCTTTGTTCCTTTGATGTATCGGATTACTTGTTTCACTGCCTTCATGTAACAACCCGCATTTGCAGGTTATTTTTATTTTTTTTGAAAAGTTACTATTCAGTTTTACTATTCAATTTCACTATTCATACCATAAATTTTTTTTATTTCACATTCTCATAAGTTAAATTATTTTAGTAATAACCTGAGAGTTTGACAATCATTAGATCATCTTAGCAAAAGTTATTAAGAAAACATCGTCTTAAAGTTTCGTTTTGGTCAGAGCACCATTTAAACATCCCACGCATAACGAAAACTAACTCTGACAATTTTCCTCACATCCGATTAATTTTTAGATGACTCCTAATCAATTAGAGAATTTTTAAGATTTCATTTAAATGTTACCAAATAAACCCTGAGCCGTACGAGACGAAACTTACGTTTTAAAACATTCTACTTAGACCCAGACTTAACCATTCCTGCACTGTATTTTCTAAGATGTTTAGACACTTTAAATTTTTTTGAAAAAGTCAAACATATTTCCCTCCTCCTTTGACCATAAAGAAATTAACCTTGTACGTTCTACATTTTTGCTTAAATCGTGTAACTTTTAGACTCACGTATAACTATTAAGTTATCCCATGTATAACGAAAAACACATTTTGACATCTCGTATCACTTATAGACTAATTTTAGTCTACTTTAAATAAATTCACGGTCATTTCCCTGAAATCTCATTCTTTTATGATAAATTGCATTTTTCACGTATTTAGCCTACGTTTCCAGTTTTAACCGCGTTTACGCGACCCATTAAACTTATCACTCATGTTTATAAGATAATAACGAGTATATTGATGAGTTTAATCATTCCTATAAGTTTCATATTTTTACGACACCCGGTTTTACGTTTCATGAATTAAATACTTACCGTTAGCGATTACCGGGACCAAAACTCACTCCGTAAAGGCAAGATAAATGTTCAAAACTCTTAACCTCCTCATTCTTTCCCTAGGTGGCATTTTCTATGAGTCATCAAGACACATGGTTTGATTATAGCCATTGATTCCTTAGATTACTTACACTTGTAAAACTTAACCATGGTTAAATATTAACCTAATATATAGTTACCAAATTCTCTAGCCTATAAATACCAAGTAAATCACTTCACAAAAAAATGCACCACACCTTCTTAACATCTAAAGTCCTAAACCTAAGGCATTTCTTATAGATCTTGTAAGAACATTTATGTGTTCTTGAAGAAAAACTAGGCTTTGATCTTTGTTCTTGGAAGTTTTTAAGAAAGAGTCGTTATAATCTTCAAATAACTTCAAGTCTCCAAAAAGACGTTTTTATAATCTTCTATTATCCTTCGAGATTTCAAGATGGCGTTGTTATAATCTTCAAATTGCCTCGGATTTTTTAAGATTAGAAATTCCACGTCGAAGCTCCGCTTATATTTCCTTTTTCCATAATACTCAAGCATTCTATATTAAGGTAAGTATTTATAAGACTCAAACTTATTTAAATACTTATAAACTTTGTTAGTTTATTTATTGTATTTATAAACTCTTAATATATCATATACTCAAGTAATCAAAATACATGTTTTATGTATTGAGCACTACAACACTAGGGAACTTCATGTGAGGGGTTCATTTGGGTAAACGGATCGACGAGTTGCTGGATTTACGAATTAAAGTGTCCTAGCTCCTCGAACGTTTATGTTGGGTTTTTGGTTCCTTGGATCAAGAATTATTCTAAGTACTGGAACCACGGACAGAGTTGATAAAACCACGGACAGAAGAATGGAACCACTGATGAAGACAAACCACGGCTAGTAGTATTGTGTAACCACGGATATGCTATTGTAACCACTGCTAGTCTTGTATAGTCGGTTTAGTATTATGTATTAGATAAATATGGAAAAGATATTTATCTTGTAGGTTACGTATTATATTATGTAAAGGACTCCTTAGCCTATAAAAGGAGGTTCTAGGTTAGATTAGATATACGTATGTTTTATATCTAAGGTCGATACACTTCAAGGTTGTAAAACCCTAATACTGGTTAGAGTATTCGTATTAATAATAATATTAAGGTGTTGAATGTTTATTGTTCTTCTTCTTAAGATTAAGTATTAAATTCCGCGTAATACTTAATAAGTTCTTTGTTTAAGTCAGTTTCTATATTAGATCGTTTGCTCAACTGGGATCAAAACCACTGCTTCAGTTTCAGAAATGGCAATTGTACCCACTGCTATCATAACCACTTCCACTATTGTTACAACAATCTCTGTATCATCATCTAAACCTAAAGAAGTTGAGAAAGAAGCTGCAAGTACATTGATCAATCTAAGTAAAACCTCAGCTAATTCTACACCTATCATTGCACCTGTTTTATCTCTTGAATCTGCTGCACCTAAACCTAGAAGTAAAAGTTTGATTATTGGTGATCCATTAAAGAAGAAAGTGGTTCAACAAGACATTGGTAAAGGTAAAGGGATTGTAGAACCAGAGTTGAAGTTTAAAAGTAAAGAAGAACAGGTTGCTTATGATGCAGAGTATGTAAGAAAGATGTTAGCTGAAGAACAGGAAGCTTTAGAGAAAAGGAAGCAAAAAGAAGAAGAAGCTAGTCAGAAATGGTTAGCTACATGTTATGAATCACAAAACTATCTTCAAGCTTCTCAACAAATACATGATGAGTATACTGCAAAAGAATGGGCACTGTTGGATGATGAGGAAAGAGCTAGACTTTTAGGTGAATGGGCAAGGAGGATAAGTAAAGAAAGGAAACAAGTTATAAGAAAGAAACCTCCTACAATTGCACAGATGAGGAATGTATTGATGAAGATTATTAAGAATTCAGGCATACATATTCCTGATAATCTTAATAAATGTTTCTTTGAAAGAATTTATGAGATTTATCTAAGGTGTATGAAGATTAATAATGATGATTTCTGTCCAATGAATTCTAAAAAGGAAGAAGAGTGGATTCAAAAGGAAGAAGAGTGGATTCAAAGTAGACAAAAGAGAAAATCTGAGATTCAGGAGACATCTGATTCTAAAAGACTGAAAGTAGTTGAAGATGTTAATCAAATTATTTCTTATGAGTTTAAGCTTAAAGTTGGAAGTGAAGGAGTTTGGAAAATTCAAAGACTCAACAATGAAGTTTATGAGTATAATAAATTTTCACAGATGCTTCAGTATTTTGATAGAGATGATTTGATGAATCTTTGGATACTTTACAAGAATAAGTTTGGTGAAGTACATCCAAATGATTATCATGAGAGACTGGTTTATCATCATTTGAAGATTTTATTTGAACCTACTCATGATGAACCTGAATGGAAAGGACTCTACAATGGTCAGGTTACAAGATGGTTTTTATATCAAACTTGTGGAGTTCATGTTTTAACTGTTTCTGGAGAAGTTATTCATATGCTTGTAGAAGGTGATTATCCTCAACTGAATAAGTATCCAGGAGTTATTGCTCAGATGTTGAAGCCTGGTATTATCAAGATGTTGTTGCCCTATGATGGTCAAGCTTACAATTTGTTGCTGAAGTATGAGAAAGTTCTTAAATCTAGTAAGTGTTTGGCTACATCCTTCAATTCAGATGTTTTGAGCTTAAAGGAAACTTGAGAATTCTGTTGTAATGTATCAAGTTTAGGGGAGGATTGTTGGGTTTTTGGTTCCTTGGATCAAGAATTATTCTAAGTACTGGAACCACAAACAGAGTTGATAAAACCACGGACAGAAGAATGGAACCACTGATGAAGACAAACCACGGCTAGTAGTATTGTGTAACCACGGATATGCTATTGTAACCACTGCTAGTCTTGTATAGTCGGTTTAGTATTATGTATTAGATAAATATGGAAAAGATATTTATCTTGTAGGTTACGTATTGTATTATGTAAAGGTCTCCTTATCCTATAAAAGGAGGTTCTAGGTTAGATTAGATATACGTATGTTTTATATCTATGGTCGATACACTTCAAGGTTGTAAAACCCTAATACTGGTTAGAGTATTCGTATTAATAATAATATTGAGGTGTTGAATGTTTATTGTTCTTCTTCTTAAGATTAAGTATTAAATTCCGCGTAATACTTAATAAGTTCTTTGTTTAAGTCAGTTTCTATATTAGATAGTTTGCTCAACTGGGATCAACAGTTTACTACATGACCTCTGAATTATGATGGCCCGAACGGTAGTACGATATATATAAACTAAATACGTTTTCACATACTAAACTGTTACTATAAGCAACAAACTATAAATGACTACATCATGATCAATATATTGACATATATAGACTCGTTTATGTTTTCCTAAACATCATTCCAAACCTAAGTCGCAACATTCCATTTTAGGTTGCACGTACAGGTTTCCCGGCTTATCCATCGTATTTGTAAAAGCACCTTATCATCATCCACTCACAGTGAGTTCATAGCCCCACTTTCTATTACTTAATTATTATACAAACCCTTGGGGGGAGATACATGCTTTATTTTAAATCGAACACATTGCTTTCAAACTATATGTTTATCTGATTGTCATATTGTCACTAAGTAACCATCATTTGCCAAAGTCCCTAAATCATGAACCATTAATCACTGGAGAGAGTGAGCACGAATATTGTGAATAGATATATTGGGATTGACGAATCCCATTTGTGTTGACCGGGTAGACAAACAAACACACTATATTTGAGTAACATTAGGTAAAACAGGCAATTTTACCTATTAGGGTTGGTACCAACAATTTCTTCAATTAATATTGGAACACGTTAGCGCCTTGGTTTCATGAGCTTGGTGTCAAACAAAAGCGGGCTCAAGGATCATATACTTGAGGCAGCCGTACCAAACAATAATTACTGTTTTGTTTTCAAACCATTGGTGTGAGTCTAATTAACTCACACTACCAACATAATGTGTTCAACCATCAAACAAACTCTATGAATTTCACTCAACATTTGTGTTGACAGTTTTAAGCATGTATTTCAGGTCCATAATGTCGGAAGCTGGCACGGAAGAGCAAGGACTAGATCAAGAAGGCTATAATTATTTTATCATTCAAGAAAGACATCAAAAGACTTTATATTGATGCATTTTGTAAACAATGGAACCAACTGGGACATATTTTGTAAACTCTGATATATTTGAATGATAAATCCTTTTAAAACGACTCCTTAAGAGACCGTTTTCTATTATTATGACTGTTGTGCCGTTGAGTAACACCCAGTTTGAATTCCGCTGCATATCACGAAATTGGGGGTGTTACAGATTGGTATCAGAGCCACAGCTATAGATAAAAGGGTCTAATCAAGACCTAAACTATAACCACTTTTACAAAAAAAAAACATTTTATAGCCTTTCGCTCTCCGTGCCTTTCATCCTCCAGACGATTATGTGACTTCTAGGTAATTTATGCTACACAAACATACTAGTATATTGATATATACACTCGACATATTTTCAATCATTTTAGCTAAACGATAGACTAAACATATCTCCATTTGCCTATTCTAAGGCATTACGACACAATCATATTTTTTCCAAATCATGTATCTACTCGAGCATTTTAGGATTACAAAACTTTATCCAAGACATTGTAACTGATTACAACGGTCTTTCCTACTTCACAGAGATTGTGAGATACAATGGTCTCATTCATTTTTCAAGACGCTGTGAGATACAGTGGTCTCTATTACACTCCCAGATGTAAATCCTACAGTGGTTTCTATTACATTCTCAGACACTTTAAATCCTACAGTGGTCTCCATTACATTCTCAGACACTGTAAATCCTACAGTGGTCTCAATTACATCCCCAGACACTGTAAATGAAGCAATTAACTCATTTATTCCTTAGACATTATGAGTTACACAATGACCTCTCCATCATTTCTCAAGACATTGTGAGTTACACAACGATCTCTCCATAATTTCTCAAGACATTGTGAGTTACACAATGATCTCTCCATTATTTCTCAAGACATTGTTAGTTACACAATGATCTCTCCATCATTTCTCAAACCTTGTGAGTTACACAATGGTCTAATTTACTTCATAGACATTGTAAGTTATACAAAGTCTCTAGAAATTATCTTATAAACCTTATGTGATATTGTTTTACATGAAACCGGTTACAATCTAACGATTTCCCTAATGGAACTACAAGAAATGGAATTTCTAAAGGACAGAATAATTCATCATCTACAAAAGCTGAAGTTCAGAAACTTTCTCTACATTTATCAAATTCTTATTTTGAAACCTTCATTGTTAAAAGTTCGTGATTCTAGCCAAGTATGGACTATTTTAGAATTACTTAAGACTTCCTTTCCACACGTATCTACCCATACTATCTTCTATGCAATGGAATGTGAAAGCATAGGTTACAAGTCTTGTATGGCCGGGACTTGCAACTGAACGGTTTGATATCGCCTTTGCCTTATGGATATTTTCTCAAAAGCTATGGACATATCAAGAGTATGCCTAATTTAGGTATTTAAAAAATTTATCGAACCTCGGCTAAATATAGTCTAGTCACCTATATTTAACCTAGGGACAGTGGAACATATTCTGACTAACTATGTTCGACTTAAAATTGTTCAAACACTGAGAATAGTTATACAAGGTTTATATTCAGGTTAATTTCCTACTTAAACTCGATAAACCACCAGATTCATTAAAAAGATCTAAAGACATGATAGTGTCTTACCACTCAGCAAGATCTTAACACTTATTTATAATACCTAATTTCATTCTTGAAAGTTTTCATTTATGAAATAATCCTAACTAATATCTTGGGATAGTCATCGAATCTTCTCGTCATTTCTTAGAAGTACTAGCATGTTTAGGTTTCAAGGCTATCATTACGCCATAATCCTTTACAATCCACTTATGATTTTAAAGCAAACTTGACATCTCTACCTAAGAATAATGGTAAGCATACACTACACTCTTCTAAATCATCAAACATATCACATCATTATTTGAACCCCATTATAAGTCAGTATGTAAAACTTCACAGTACCACGTTTCTTTCAAACACTAGTAGACATAAACACTATATGACATATCCTTCATCCCGAACCCACCTAAGACACGATCAACTTTGGAAATGGTTTGGATAACCACTTGCCACTATCAAGACTTTCCTACAACGACAATTATCACATCATTATAAACCATTTCACATCAACAATATCTTACACCTTTAGATTATCAACTCAAGCCACCACCAAAAACTTAAAATGGTACATAAAACATTCTATGACCAGAAATATGAGAACGCAAAGATTAGAATTTGGTGCATATACCCACATTTTTCTAGACACTTCAACATCGGATAACACACACTGAATTCCGAGACGGAATTCCCATTAAGGTGGTGAGACTGTAACAACCCGCATTTACTTCTTTTTTTTTGAAAAGTTACTATTCACTTTTACTATTCACTTTCACTATTCATCCTGTAAATTTTTTTTATTTCACATTCTCGTAAGTTAAATTATTTTAGTAATAACTTGAGAGTTTGACAATTGTTAGATCATCTTAGCAAAAGTAATTAAGAAAACATCGTCTTAAAGTTTCGTTTTGGTCAGAGCACCATTTAAACATCCCGCGCATAACGAAAACTAACTCTGACAATTTTCCTCACATCAGATTAATTTTTAGATGACTCATAATCAATTAGAGAATTTTTAAGATTTCATTTAAATGTTACCAAATAAACCCTGAGCCGTACGAGACTAAACTTACGTTTTAAACAATTCTACTTAGACCCAGACTTAACCATTCCTGTACTGTATTTTCTAAGATGTTTAGACACTTTTACATTTTTTGAAAAAGTCAAACATATTTCCCTCCTCCTTTGACCATAAAGAAATTAACCTTGTACGTTCTACATTTTTGCTTAAATCGCGTAACTTTTAGACTTCACGTATAACTGTTAAGTTATCCCATGTATAACGAAAAACACATTTTGACATCTCATATCACTTATAGACTAATTTTAGTCTACTTTACATAAACTCACGGTCATTTCCCTGAAATCTCGTTCTTTTATGATAAAATGCATTTTTCACTTATTTAGCCTACGTTTCCAGTTTTAACCGCGTTTACGCAACCCATTAAACTTATCACTCATTTTTATAAGATAATAATGAGTATATTGATGAGTTTAATCATTCCTATAAGTTTCATATTTTTACGACACCCGGTTTTAAGTTTCATGAATTAAATACTTACCGTTAGCGATTACCGGGACCAAAACTCACTCCGTAAAGGCAAGATAAATGTTCAAAACTCTTAACCTCCTCATTCTTGCCCTAGGTGGCATTTTATATGAGTCATCAAGACAAATGCTTTGATCATAGCCATTGATTCCTTAGATTACTTACACTTGTAAAACTTAACCATGGTTAAATATTAACCTAATATATAGTTAACAAATTCTATAGCCTATAAATACCAAGCAAATCCATTCACAAAAAAATGCACCACACCTTCTTAACATCTAAAGTCCTAAACCTAAGGCATTTCTTATAGATCTTGTAAGAACATTTATGTGTTCTTGAAGAAAAACTAGGTTTTGATCTTTGTTCTTGGAAGTTTTCAAGAAAAAGTCGTTATAATCTTCAAATAACTTCAAGTCTCCAAAAAGACGTTGTTATAATCTTCTATTATCCTTCGAGCATTCAAGATGGCGTTGTTATAATCTTCAAATTGCCTCGGGTTTTCGAAGATTACAAATTCCACGTCGAAGCTCCGCTTATATTTCCTTTTTCCATAATACTCAAGCATTCTATATTAAGGTAAGTATTTATAAGACTCAAACTTATTTAAATACTTATAAACTTTGTTAGTTTATTTATTGTATTTATAAACTCTTAATATATCATATAATCAAGTAATCAAAATACATGTTTTACGTATTGATCACTACAACACTAGGGAACTTCATGTGAGGGGTTCATTTGGGTAAACGGATCGACGAGTTGCTGGATTTATGAATTAAAGTGTCCTAGCTCCTCGAACGTTTACTACATGACCTCTGAATTATGATGGCCCCGAACGGTAGTACGATATATATAAACTAAATACGTTTTCACATACTAAATTGTTACCATAAGCAACAAACTATAAATGACTATATCATGATCAATATATTGACATATATAGACTCGTTTATGTTTTCCTAAACATCATTCCAAACCTAAGTCGCAACATTCCATTTTAGGTTGCACGTAGAGGTTTCCCGGCTTATCCATCAAATTCGTAAAAGCACTTATCATCATCTACTCACGGTGAGTTCATAGCCCCACTTTCTATTACTTAATTGTTTTACAAACCCTTGGGGGAGATACATGCTTTATTTTAAACCGAACACATTGCTTTCAAACTGTATGCTTATCTGATTGTTTTATTAGCACTAACTTACCGCATTTGCCAAACATAAGTCCCTAAATCATGAATCATTAATCACTAGTGAGAGTGGGCGCGAATATTGTGAATAGATCTATTGGGATTGACGAATCCCGTTTGTGTTGGCCCCGTTAAAGGCAAACAAACGCACTATATTTGAGTAACATTAGGTAAAAATGGAAATTTTACCTATTAGGGCTGGTACCAACAATTTCTCCAATTAATATTGGAACACGTTAACGCCTTGGTTGCATGAGCTTGGTGACAAACAAAAGCGGGCTCAAGTATCATATACCTGAGGCAGCCGTTCCAAACAATAATTACTGTTTTGTTTTCAAACCATTGGTGTGAGTCTAATTAACTCACACTACCAACATAATGTGTTCAACCATCAAACAAACTCTATGAATTTCACTCAACCTTTGTGTTGACAATTTTAAGCATGTATTTCAGGTCCATAATGTCGGAAGCTGGCACGGAAGAGCAAGGACTAGATCAAGAAGGCTATAATTATTTTATCATTCAAGAAAGACATCAAAAGACTTTATATTGATGCATTTTGTAAACAATGGAACCAACTGGGACCTATTTTGTAAACTCTGATATATTTGAATAATAAATCCTTTTAAAACAACTCCTTAAGAGATCGTATTCTATTATTATGACTGTTGTGTCGTCGAGTAACACCCAGTTTGAATTCCAATGCATATCACGAAATTGGGGGTGTTACACTTCAGGTGATGATCCTTCGGTTCTTACATAAATCTGCTGAGTAGTCCGACTGAGTAACTAAGATATGGTCTTGTATGTAGTAAGTATCTGAGGCTTCCAATTAAGCTTCGGTAATAAGTTGCGTCAACTGAGTTTCCATATTTCGCCTTGACCAACTTAGTGTCGGGATCCATTGGTGTCTTCGTATCATTAATGTCCGTCATGCTTGTTTCTTTTAAGATCTTGTTAATATATCATGTTTGCTTGATTGTAATCTCTCCTCCTGTCTGTGTAACTTCTATCCCAAGGTAATATGCTAGCAACCCTAAGTCGCTCATTTCAATTTTTTCTTCCATCTGGGATTTGAACAAGTCTATTTCTTTCTTTGGAGTGCCTGTGATTATCAAATCATCTACATATACTCCAATGATAAGTGTAAAAGTCTTGCTTCTGTTTGTATAAACTGCTTGTTTGATATTACATTTCTTAAAGTCTAATGACTTCAAGGTTTGGTCAAACTTCACGTTCCAAGCTCTCGGTGCTTGTCTTAAGCCATACAAAGCTTTAGTTAGCTTGTAGACTTTTCCTAGGTTTCCTTGTTGAATGAAACCTTCAGGTTGTGTAACATAGACTTCTTCCTTCAATTATCCATGTAAAAATGCTGATTTTACATCTAAGTGGTGTACTTGCCATCCATGATATGCTGCTAGTGCTAATATTAGGCGAACTGTCTCTATTCTAGCAACTGGTGCAAACACCTCATCGAAGTCTATTCCTTGTTCTTGTACGTAACCTTTTGCTACTAATCTTGCTTTATATTTAATGATCTTTCCTTGTGCATCTCTCTTGGTTTTATAAACCCATTTGAGTCCTATTTCCTTCTGATTTGCAGGTAATGTGGTAAGAGTCCATGTGTTGTTTTTGTTGATTGAATCTAATTCAATTTCCATGGCCTCAATCCACTTTTCATCTTTTGATGCTTCCTTCAAATTACGGGGTTCTTCTTCTGTGAAAAATAAGCTTGGTGCTTCTACTTCACGTGCAGTTTCGTAGATTTCCGTAATATTCTTTAAACCTTGTATTGGTCTATGATCAAATCTATGATATGAGCTTCCTAATGAGCTAATAGTAGCTTCTTCTTCATCTTCTGAGTTAGGATTGTAATTGTATGTTGGTGGTGTGATTGGTGAGGGACTGGTATATGATTCGGTTCATGATAGGTGTTATCATTGTTTTCTGTGTTGACTGGTGTAGGATTCTCATTGTCAACTCCGTCTATTACAAAACTAGTCCAAAATGTGTCTTGTGTACTTTTTTCCTCTTCATTGTTTTTCCAATCCCACGGTTTCGTTTCCATAAACTTTACATCCCTACTAACATGTTTCTTCTTTCCTATTGGATCATATAGCCTACATGCTTTTGATCCTTCTTCAACTTCTAAGTAAATCATTGGAATGCTTCTGTCATCCAGCTTCTTCAAGTGAGGTATTGTTATCTTAGCATAAGATGTGCATCCGAATATTCTTACGTATTCCAGATTTGGTTTTCTGTTGTAGAAGGCTTCATATGGTGTTTTATCTTCCAGGGCTTTCGTAGGTACCTTGTTGAGTATGTAAATGGCGTGTCTGACTGCTTCTGCCCAAAAAGTTAAGGGTAACTTCATCGCTTTCATCATACTCCTAGTAGTTGATAACACTGTCCTATTTCTCCTCTCTACTACACCATTCTGTTGTGGTGAGTATGGTGCTGTCAATTGTCTTGCTATTCCATTCTCCTTACAGTATTTGGTGAATTCATTTGATGTAAATTCACCTCCTCTATCAGTTCTTAGCATCTTTATTTTCAACTTCAACTTTAATTCAATCTGCTGTCTAAATTTCTTGAATGTGCTGAATGCTTTATCCTTTGAAGTTAGAAAGTAAGCCCACATGAAACGTGTGCAATTATCTACTAATAAGAAGATGAGCTTCTTTCCAGAGTGTGTGGCTGGACTTATGGGACCCCAAAGATCTCCATATACTAAGTCCAATGGGTTCTTTGATCTGAATTTAGCTTGATTTGGAAATGGTGTTTTAATGTGTTTTCCTAATAAACATGCATCACAGATTTGTCCTGCATGATTTATTCTCGGTATTCCATCCACTAGACCCTTTCTTGTCATCTTGTTGATAACGTCAAAGTTTAGATGACCTAATCTAGTGTGCCATAACCATGCTTGGTCATCTACGTTTGCTAAGAGACATATAGGTGCTTCTATATGTAATCTAATACTGTAAAGTCGATTCTTAGATCGTTCTACTTTCATCAACAACTTCTTGTTCTTATCGTACAAAGTCAGTATGTTTCCATCCATGATGATCTTACAACCTATTTCAGTGAGTTGTCCTAGACTAAGTATGTTGCTTTTGAGGTTTGAAATGTAGTAAACGTCTGAAATCATCTTTTGTTGTAGGTTTCTACATCCTAATAATATTGAACCTATACCCTTTATCTCCACATACGATCCATCTCCAAAACGAACGCGTCTAGTGATGCTTTCGTCAATATCCTTAAAATGACCTTTGGTGCCCGTCATATGGTTACTTCCACCATTATCTAAATATCATATGCTAGCATCTGTTGTAGAATATTTCCGGGGTTGTACTTGTTCTTCATTTAACAAGATTTCTTCAGTTTCTTGTGTAGCCATTAATAGTGATGGTTCATCGTCTTCTAGGATAAGGTTTGATTGTTCATGAGTTGTTGGTGGGTTTCTACAATCTTTCTTGAAATGTCCATGTTTCCCGCAATTGAAACATTTAAACTTATTTCTATTCCACTCACCTTTATTCTTATTGTGAGTTGAATTTTCTCCATTCGAGTTATCTCTATTTCTTTTATTTTGCCAATTTTCTCGTGAATAGTTTGATCTACCTCTATATTTGGTAAATCGCTTCTTATTTCTAGAGTGTTCGCCTTGTGCGAATAATAGGTTATCTTGGCTTTCTACTTGTCCTCCCTTTCGGAGTTTTATACTTTCCTCGAATGCCTTAAGTCTTCCAGCGATCTCATCTAACGTAATGTCGTCGAGATCATTCGTCTGTTCTATGGATGCTACTATTTGAATGAACCTATCTGGTGTAGAGTCTAATAGTTTTCGTACTAAAAGTGATTCATCCAAAGTCTTTCCTAATTCTTTAGCCTTCGTGGCGTAGCCGTTTAGTTTGGCTGTAAATGCATCCACCGTGTCATCTTCCTTCATCTGAAGGGTCTGAAATCCAATCATCAATGATTGTAACCGTGCTTGTTGCACTTTCTCTTCTCCAACGTGTCTCTTTCTTAATGAATCCCATAATTCCTTTGCCGTTTTGCAACTTGCTACTTGTAAGATCACATCTTCTGTCAACGCTTGATATAGGAAGGCCGTTGTTGCCTTATCCTTATTATCATCTACTTGCGTGTTATCCTTAGGTTCTATCGCTTCCCATAAACCTTGTTCTTCCAGTATAACCATAATTTGTATAGTCCAAACTGTGTAGTTTGTGGTTTTGAGTTTAGGGCATTGATACTGTGCCATTGGGGTTACGGGTTTTGGTGTTGTGTTGGTATCGTCACCAGGCATTTTGATAGTGCTTATGATCTTCACTTTCTAATTCGTATGGGAATTCTAACTTAGTACGGTATTCTTAATACTACGGGAACATAAATGGTTATCCGGGAATCCTAATAGTACGGGATCAAATATAAAGTTCTCGGGATTTCCTAATAATATAAAATAACGATTTATACTATCTAAAGTATAATAGAAATCCAAAGTTTGAGTTTGTGACCTCGTTGTTGTGTTAAACACAACTGTATTCCCACTTGTGTGTCGGTACTCGAGTGTTATACCAACCACGTTCTTTTCTTTCCTCGTCTTATACTTCTACGTTGTCCTTTCTTTTGTGTCGACTTGGTTTCCAACGTACGCCCTAGACCTTTTTTTTTTGTCTCGGCTTCTTTCTCCAAAAACACCCAATGTGTCCTTGGCCCCAATCAATTTATGATGTTTGTTGTAGTTTCGTTCCAAGTTCTTCACAATACTTCTTTTTCTCACAAATACCTTTCGGTATTTTTCAAAGCAACTCGTTTGATTTTTCTTTTCACTAATACCATACGGTATTATACCAATGTCTAAACAAATGAGAGATTTGTTTGTCGTTCTGCTGTTGCTTGTTCCTTTCCTGCGTTATACCGCAATACTTCCTTATTTGTTTCTTAATTTCACACCATATTCTTCAACAACTTCTTAATACCCGCCGGTATTCTATTTGCAAACAAGTGATCAGCATGTTTTCTTCTTCGTTATTTGTTGTTCTCGTATTGCTAAACTCTTCTCCAAAACAATCCTTGATTGTCTTTTGTACCAATATATTAAACTGCAAGAAACGCCCTTTTGTTTTCTTCTTGTGTATCTCGTTTGTACACAAGGTTTCTTCTTGACGTCTTTTCTTTCTTCTTCTTTGTTGTCGTGTGCAAGACACCAACAAAGCCTTCAACAATTGTTTTCTTCTTTTGAGTTTTCTGTCGAGTACAAGTACCACAACAGAATCACGCCACCACGCTGTTTGGTGTCCTTCCGTTTGCAATTTCGACACAAGACAAGTCGTATACTACTTTTCTTGCGTCCCTTAGTTATCCAGGCAACGTATGTTGGTTTACACGTCGTGTTTTTCTTCCTGAAACAAGAGTTCCAATGTTTGTTTGTTTGGTTTCTGGTTTCCCTTGTCTCGTTTAAGAGTGGTTTCTGGTGTTTGATGGTGTAACGAGGCAATGGTAAAACAAGGCTCTTGATGCCAAATGTTGGTCCCAAATTGTGTGAGTTGATATGAAATTGAAAAAGTAAACTTGAATAACTAAAATCGTCTAACGTTACAATGCTCTATGTAGCGAGTATATATACTAAACGAATGGTTGCGAGTCAACCATTGTGACTGTTCATGAATCGGTATAACCGAATACAATAACTACCATAATAACTACCATAACCATAAAACGGTTATTTAACTAACTATAACTTCTTTTGACCGCCAAGCGGTTGTAAACTATGTATCGACCAAGTTTGGTCCTTGGTGTTTGAAGCAATGTCGAGATTATTGTTTACAATCTCTTATGGTTTTGATCCTTAGAAAACCTAGTATATATTGTTCAGTGTAATAAAAAACCTACAACAGATTTCTTTTAACACCTTCAAATTATGCGAAAACTTGATTAGCACTAATACTTTTTCCCCATGCATGTATGCGGGGGAATTAAATTAGATCTTGATAATTAACAATGTTATGAAGATCTGATTTTCTTTATCTGTCTCACTTGTGAAACTCGATTATTCTCTTGATATCCAGCCGAATCGTAGGGTGTTGGGTAAAAACCGTAAAATCAAGTTTAGTAGTCTTTCTTACACTCACAATGTAACATCAGCAGAAAACATAGAATTGCACGTGAAATTGTTTTCATGCCATGGCACTCTCTTATTTTATGAATTTTTCTTGTTGCATGATATTATGTTTTGTATGCTGTTGGCTCTTGCATATAATGCATCATTGTTGCTAGTCAAGATCAAAACATATATATGGGATGATACATAAATTACGAATATTACATTTAATGGAAATGCTGTGTTAAGGTAATATTACCTTGGCTACTTAAAAAGTGTCTGTAGATGCTACTTTTAAAGACATTACAAAGCCCAAATAAAAGGAAGATCGGCGCCGTTTATAGGTTTCACTGAATTATAGGACACCCTGGAACATGGACTGTACCAGGGACGGAAGGGCAATTGGCCAATGGACAATGGTCATCTATCTCTAAACCCCACCATTCTGGTCCATTTATGTTCTTATTTTGTAAAACCAAATAGCAAAGGATCCCCATGAATGCAACACCAGCGTCAAGCCCAGCCGATAAGATATAGTTATGTCTTGCCCACCAAACCTTGAACCGCTTATAAACAACAAAGTTGAAGAACATACCAACAGTAAACCACATATTATAATTTACAGCCCTAGCCGGTGGTCCTGGACAATTTATTAGGACAGGTACGTTCACGAGTCTTGGCCATTTCCACTCTGGAAACTTGCGAGAAAGATACCAAAATGGCACGGGTGCAAGAATCCCAAACAGAAAGAAATAATTCATCTTTGAGTACAACCCAAGATTCCCAAACATGCGTTGAGGTCCTACTAATCCCCATATAATCGAGGCATTGTAGAAAACATCGTCACCTGGGCATGTCCATGGACTGCCAGTAGGTAATTTGGCAGGGTCACAGATAAATTCCACTGTTGTGATAAGCCACCAAGACGTAGCAAAGTAGACAGAGGATGCGATGATTGTCCCTACCAACTTTTCAGGTATACATAGTCAATGTCGAGTATTGACTGATTAAAGTATAATTTGTAATGTTTTTATCTATACCTGAACAGTGAACATGGACTTGGGTGGGATTTTCATATAATGCCCAAGCTTAAAATCAGAGAGAAACTGTAAGGCTTGCCTCAAGCTGTTATCACCGTAAGTTTTGAACACCACGTTGGCTAGTGGTCTCCCTGGATATATATACCCTATGATCAGCTCTGTGATAACATTTAGACCCATTACCTGCAAATATTAAAACAGCTTATTAATCAAGGCCAATATATATAGGGTTAAATACATGGACACTAGCCCACATATACACAACAACAGACAGTCACCTGGTTTGTGGTTGCGTAAATAACACCAACAGGCAATGTAAAGATCAAAGCCAAGCCAATTGCTAAGATGACTCCCCAGTAAGGAAGCTGCAACTGTCTACCAAATCCTTCGCATGTAAGCAAAGAAAGTCCTATCACCAGTATTAGCAGACAATGAAACCACCATTGCGGGACAGGGTCATAGTTTTTCTTCATCATCCTTGTATGTACATCCCCAATATTACTGATTGATGCCTTAGTTTGTTCCAAGATTGTCCTGTAAATTACGTAACAGAAAAAGAACATCAAAATTCGTAATTAAATTGTATGAAACATAAAAGATAGTTTGTAAGTGATACAGTACAAGATTAATTAAGTACCTCCCATGGAACAGAAGCACATGAGATACCGTGGCAGCCAATGTTGCAAAACTTAGACCATAGGCTATAACAAATAAGATGCTAAGGTTGACTTTTCCATATTCATCATATCCTTCTTGATTGAAAGAGAAAGTAGTTTGGTTTAATACTTTTGAGACGTTGTACCGTGATCCATCAGCATTATAAGTCTTGAAAGCATACATTGGGAATCGTCTGGCTTCATACCAATTGTTCCAATAAGATAACGGAACCATTATGTAAAATATTATGACATAGCCAACCAACATATTCATCATAGCGAATCCAGGTGTGGCTAACGGGCTTCCCAAGAAAGCAGCAACAGTGGCCCAATCAAGGCCGAAAGCTCCAATACCGTATCCTTTAAGAGCAGAACCAATTTGTTGAGCTTTGAATGAATCCTTCCATATCCAGCATACAAAGGAGAGAGCTGTGATGGATTGAAATAAATAGTTTGGAACAACATAGTATGAAAAGCTGGTTATGAGCACAATCATGAAGAACTGAAGCCTTGTTAGCCCTCCCTTTTGCCTCTTCTCTTCCTCATGCAATGCCCTTCAAGCGTAGATTATTTAATTTGTGTTAAATCTTTGAGATTAAGACTGAGATTGAAAGAGTGAGAGTGAGAGAGATGAACCTGAAGAGGGAAACTTGAACCAAAGTCGCAGGCCACCACATGTATGGTGAGTCAACTAAAAATTTTCGGAAAAGACCAGCCCATCCGAATCCAAGAAGCTACTTATTCACCCAGTCAATAACAAAATGCCAGAAAATATCATGAGATAGCAGCAGTTAACTAAAGCGCGGGTATTCTGTCAAACTGCAACTTTGTTAAAATTGATGAAATTAAACGAGTAGAAACTTACCTGAGTACTTTGGGACAGCAGTAATGCAGCAAGTGGATTAATATTAATGTGGTAGAAGGCCTTGACAATAGTGATAATCGCAACTGCATACACCGAACTCGAACCAGCATTTGCAAATATCGTAATAAGTGCATGCTCTTTCATATTGAAAGGCCCTGGATTCAATGAAAATGACCATCTTATTCCTGGTAATCTTATTTGTTTTGTGGGTAGACTTGCTTCCATCATTCTTCCAACCGGAAGAACAACAATTTGGGCTATAACAGAGGAAACTGATATCGCGTTTTGGCGATAACCAAAAAATTGGTTCATGAAAGCAAGAACACAACAAGAAATGATCCCTAAGAACCAAGTCCTAAAAGTCAAGCAAGGTAGTGTAGGATCATCGGTTGCGGGAACAGTGAGTCTAACTTGCTCAATTGGACAATCATTTACCTCTTCTGTCACAATAACATAAACTTGATATTAGCAGCATCATAAAGTTGATATAAAAAAAACTAAAACTTAGACATGCTATTAAAACTTAAACTATATGGACGTGTGCCAAGAAAGCTTAGTTGCCTGCATCAGGAGTGGAGTTTTGGGCATCATTTTCTGGAAGGCCAATGGCCATATTAATACTTCAAGTGTTTGGACTTGGGAGTTATTAAGCTTTAATAGTTTCTGCAGTAAGCGAGTGGGCTAGAACTTTATCTTGGTTTCATCTCAAGCTGCCTTGTTAGCTTTGAGCGTTGGTTCGTTTATATGTATCAAAGGTGATGGAAACTTCTTTGTTGCCTTGACTTGTAAACTGGTTTAAGGTAGAAAATATTTAACAGATATAATATGAGTGGATGTGCATTACAGGTACTTTCAAAGGTGTGAAATCGTTATATAATGTGAGAGCAGATAAAACAAGAGGCATGAATCTAATGTGAGTAAAAGGTGGTACGTACCAAAGGGCTTGTGTCCCAATGGTACCCTTTGTTGTGTGAGAAGATCCCCTTCAAAATGGTTGCGGGTTCAAGTTTTGCTTAAGATATGTGAGAGTGGAGGCCACTTAAGTTTTCACCTTTTAACATATAGGCCACCCATTTAGTGGGAGGATACAACATTTTTCTTTCATAGTTGTTTATAAGTCCAACTAGGTGACAAACAAATAACACCATGCTATCCCTACAAAACTTATCTTTTTCTTGCAAATTGGCATTACATAACCTTCCGGTAACACCATGCTATCCCTACAAAACTGATATTTTTCTTGCAAATTGGCTTTAAATTACTGGCGTCTTGGAATGACACTAGACATATATTAGGTTCCGGGGTAATATTTCAAAAGCCAAGCCTAATGATATAACAAGTTGCAACTACAACTTATGTATCCCTTTCACAACGATGAACACGTCGAGCCATCCTAATCACTAAGAAGGCCTCCGATGCATGCAAAATATTAGGCGTTAAAATCTAAATCTGCCTACTAAAGGGCTTGTGTTCCAAATGTACCTCATAGTGTATGAGAAGCTCTCCTAACAAATGGTTGTGGGTTCAAGATAAATTCATAATGTAAATATTATGAGATAGTTAAACTTTTTGCCATTCTAAAAATAAAATAAAAATTGTTACGTACGTAGAGGTACTTTTTTGTTAACTAGTAGTGGAACCGTTGCTTAACTGTTTTTTTTGTTACCTTTCATTAACTTATCCACCTGACATAGTCACTTTTTTGAATAGTAAAGTTTTACAGCACTTTTTTGTTTTTGCTATCCCTCAGGCACAACCCTTATTTTAGCTATGACATAACTTTCTATTACCGACTCTGTTTTACCTATGTGGTTGATTAGTTTGCAAAAACACAATTGACAGCGATATGTTTTTCCTTATCAGTTTTGTGAGTTAAATACCCCGTTAAACTAATTTAAATGGTTAAATTGTTGGATATATGAGATGTTACTTTCACAAAAAATTGCTGACAAAATTATTTTGACAAAATATTTTTTTTTGAACATCTAGATTTTATTAAACTAGCAAGATGCTAGAAAGAAATTACAGGGAATAAACCACTAAAGGGTTTTGAATCCAGTTGTTCCAAGATATGGAAGACATTTTACTTCTAGTGGAATACCATCTAAAAGAAAAATCTACAATATTATCAAAAATCATGCTACGTTTAGGCTGATTGGTACCAAATATCACTTCGTTATGGAATCTCCATAAGGACCAAAGGGTGACACCACAAACAACATCCAAAATGATTCTTTTGCTCGATGCAGAATGAAGGCCATCAATCCAATCATACAAACCAGTCAAATTGTATATAATAGGGGGAGAGATGTGCAACCATTTAAAGACACAAGACCAGGCTGTAGAAGCTAGCGTGCAATCCCATAGAGTATGATAAGCAGATTCAACCCCATGATCACTCAAAATATTAAATCACTCAAAAAATTATTTATTGAAAAACTTGATAACGCTTTCTTTTTATTTGTAGAAGCTCGTACAATTACTACTACCTTCTTGTTCATTTATATAGACTAATTGTAGTCTACTATTACAATATGAAAACAAATAGTTTACTTTTCTTGTTTTATTTTATTAAGCATACCTTTTTATAGTGTCTCTTAATTAGAAGACCCACACCAAAGCTAAAATCTCTCAATTACTCTAATTAAGTAATTAAGTATGAGCCATTTGAATCAATGTAGATCACAAGTTTTTTAAAAATCCAGTTAACAAATTTTAGCTATTTATTTCAACATCAAAACAAAAAAAATATTATTTTCAACCTTTTTTTCTTAAAAATCAAATATCTTGCGAACAGTAAATCGTTGAGCGACTAAAAAATACATTATCGCGACGGGAATTATTTTATCTTTTAATAAACGAGCACTTCGATATATACTTTCGACGAACTTTTATTCGATTGAAATATACGTCCTGAAAAATTACACGTGATTTGTTCCTTTAAAAATCACATATTTTATAAATCACATGCGATTTTTAAAATAACAAATCAGCTTTGAATTTACAAATCACTTGTAATTTTCAAGGCGTAAATTTCAAAACTCACATGTGATTTTTTAAATTACTATTAACGATTTGTGAGATATTTAATTTTTTATAACAAAAGATGAAAATGAGTTTTTTAGTTTGATGAAAAAATGAATAACCCGTACTTAATTATTCATTGAATCTTTGAAAAATTTATGATTTATGTAAAACTTTTTAGAAAAAATTTAATAAATCATCGTAGTTCTAGAGTTTATTCCTCTAATAACTGCCCTTTTATATGCTTAAAGTTTACAATATATTAAATAGAAATGTGATCGAGATTAACCCACTTAAAACATCACATATTCACATATAAGTTGGAAATGGTTTGTGACGTCCAGGATTTACCAACCATATATCATCAAAGGTGGTTCGGAGAAGGTTGTGCCAAAAACAGTAGTTTGAAATGGTCTAACAAAAATGCACAAACATCTTGGATTTTAATGCCATAAATTTCTTCGAAGACTTGGAGTAGTCCTTGGTAGCGACAATGACAAATACAGTTGTGGTTCACACAATTTCTGCAATTATCGTGTCACGTCCTTGTTCCTGACGAGAATTATAAGTTCATCTCCATTAAAAGCTAAGTAAAACAATGACTTATTTTCTCAAAAAGTGTCGAAAATCTTTTTCTTTAGTGAAGAACTTTTCTTCGCCATTTACTTAAGGATTCTCATATCGTTTGAGAAATGACTTGAGTAAAATACTTCTTAACCATCTTATTAGTTTAGCAATAAGAGTACGCAAAAATAGGTTTTACAAAGATTTCTAAAGACCTTTTAGCATTAGAGTACATTTACTGGCGATAAGTATAAGACAGTGGAAAAATGATTTGGAATATAAATTGTCACCGAAAGCTATTTTTTGCATTGTGAATGCTCTAAAGTTTTAATGGTCTAATAAATGAACAAACATTTTGGATTTTAACGCCACAAGTTTTTCTTCGAAGACTTGGAGTCGTTCTTCGTAGCGACTAAGATAAATGAAATTGTGGTCCACGTCGTTTTTGCAATTAATGTGACACGTTCTTGTTCCTATGAGAATTATAAGTTAATCTCCATTAAATGGTAAAACAATGACTTTTTCTGCTGTTGATACAAAAGTTGGACGTTCCTGATTTGGAGCTCCGGTTCTCGTACCAATTGAGAATTGCTGCTTGAGACCTGCGCACTAAGAGACAAGAAACACCGTTAGGCTTACCGTGGGATTGTCTCCCACGATTATCCTCCGGCGTGAGAGTGAGTAATCGGTTTAGGGTTTAAGGAGTTTTAGGGTTATGAGATCGTACCTTAAACGAGGGATATGATTCCCTTTATATACGCACGGAATCCTTGTTGGTTCCGTATTCCCCAACCTTCGGCGTATCCCGCCTAAGTCGGTTGGGAATGATTATCTTCTTGTTTTAGAAGATATCGGATATCTATTCCGTAAATAGATATGGGCTTGGGCTTTCGTGAGCCCAAACATGTATTAATATTGGCCCTGTTCATACCAGGCCTGAAAGTATCGGGCTGTAGTCGGGTTTATGACCCGATACCAGACTATACGTCATCATGTCCCCCCAGTCTAGTATGCGCAGTGCGTAACTGCGGATGCTAGACTAATGACCGTAGTCCAAAAAACAAATAACGTACGAAACGTATCTAAGAAGCCATACACCTACCCGTAGGTGCAATGTATCGAGACATCCAAGTGAATAGGTAATGCCTCGTTAATCGGGGGAAAGTTACTGCCCCGTTGTCACATCAAGCCATCTCGACCACACAATGAAGACTAGTGGAATCCACGTGTCGCCAATCGTGTGGAAGAGAAGAAGTATATAACTTGGCGATTCATTTTCACCGGATTCCTCACAGTAAAAACACCATCCGCCATTTCTAAAGCATTTTAAGAGTCGTTATCCCAAAAGTAACCAACCACAAAGGTAATCGCGCGTGCGATATAGCAAAAAAGTATATCATCATGGTTAAACAGTTGTCTGACTTTACCTCCGACCTTAATTTGATCGATCTGATGGAATTTTCCTCAGATTACTTTATACCCCGGGACGTGCATCCAGCGGTTCCGGATGCGCGAGCCACGATTGCGGATTTCCCCGAAGGGAAAGTGGGTGTATACACACGGTTATTCGAATTTGCGAATCAACGTGTGCCCCTATCACGCTTTATGTGCGATGTGTTAAACTATTATACGTTACACATATCGCAGCTGCATTGTATCGGCGCGGCTAAAATTACCAATTTCGAGGTAAATTGCCGTCTGTTGGGGATTAACCCTACCATCCACTTATTCCGCGCCTTTTATCACACCACATGGGCGCATGGGTGGGTTTCCTTTTCAAAACGCGCTGGTAGATTACAGTGCTATACAGATAAGTTAGATGCACTTAGGAATTGGAGGGAATACTTCTTCTGGGTAGATGATACATGTTTTCCCTGGAATTATGATTTTTATACCAAGGGAACGCTACAGAGGGATGAGTACCCAGTGCCTGGGTCTTATAACATCGAGGATGCGGAACTGATAAATGCAAACCGCATCCCCATCAGTGCATATCCTGAGGGATTTTTGGTGCACATGGGAATCAGCCGTAATTATTATGGCCCTGAAGATGAGATCCCTATATTCTTAGACGCCAATGGCCAGGGTGGGTACTTATTCCTCCGTACTTCAGTGTGTAAATATTGTAAGAACAATCTTCCGTACATGTTGCGCATAATATAACCTGTTTGTATATGTGTTTTTGTCTTGCGCAGAGATGGATCTGTTTACAGTCGTACAGCTAGCGAAGCCCGCAGCCGTGAGGACAGGAGTACGACCGTTGAGGGATGACGAGGAGCCAATATTAGCTGCGACTGCAGGGCGTGTCATGGAACTGACCGCAGGGGATACAGGGACCAGTTCCTCCGTTGCGGTGGAGGCAACGCCTCTGCAAAGCCGTCCCAATCCTGAGGTGACTCCGCTGGTGGCGCAGTCACCGCTCGTAGCCGTAGCTCATCCTGAAGAGGAAGAAGAAGAAGAAGAAGCTGCGCTTAGTCGCAAAAGGACCCGAAGAGATCATGGTGCGGGCCCTTCAAGGAAGAAGCGTCCCGTGATTCAAACTGTGGAGTTGTCCTCCACTGATGAAGCGTCGTCGCAGCCATCTGCCGATGACGCGGAGCCAAAGTAAGTAAAACCATACATGTATAACCTTCTGTTAGTTGGTGAATGTGCTATTTGTGATTCTAACATTGCGCTGGTGATCATTCGCAGGATGGAGCAGGTCATAGAATCACCTCCCAAGGCGAGTCCAACACAGTCAGCGCATTCTGAGCCGCCGAGCCAGGAGAATGAAAACCAAGCTGATGCAGATGTGCCCCTGGGTCAATTAGTTGAAGAATTGGTTCAAGTCTCCGCTCATCAGGCTTCGTTAATTGTGAAGCTGAAAGATCAAGTATCTGGTGGGGAGGACCAAAGCTAAAAGAAGGATCAAACAATAGCTCTGTTGGAGGCGCAGCTGGCAAGCACCCAAGCGCAACTGGATAGCGCTCGTGCAGAGGCTAGTGAGCTCAGCGCATATGCGCAAAAACAGGCTGAGGACAAGATGGCACTAATGTGTCAAATAAGTCAGGATCGCGCTGAGGCTGCCAGGTACAAGTCTATGTGCCGCTGGGCTCTTAAACATCTAGAGCAGGGCAAGGAAAGTTTGTTTGCACAGTTGGGGGAGCTGGGGGCTACTGTGAGCTGGTCATTGGAGGTGCAGGAGGTTAAGCTGCGCAAGATGAGCATCGAGTACGACGAGGAGTTATATCCTCAGCTCATGTCTACCATAGCGGAACGCAGGTGGCTCATAGGCCACGGTCTGCACCTAGCTGCCCTTAGCACCCTGGAGTCGCCAGAGGTGGTGACTGCCTTCGGAGAAGTTGTGCAGTGCGCTCTAGAGCGTGGTAAATCAGAGGCAGTTGAAAAACTACATGAGGCAGAACTGTTGACAGCGCCTATTGATAAGGTACCGGGTTATGATGCGGAATCATATGATCATTTGGTTGCTGCCATGCAGAGAATGAAAGACTTAGAGCTCCCAATGATTTCGGAGCTTGAGCGCGACCAAGATTATCCGATAAGTGTTATTATGGCAGGGTTGACATTGGCACGTCATCGTGCTGAGGAGGCCGCCACACAGCCGGACTATTTTTTGAGACCCCATGAGTCGCAGCTTCAGGTCCCTGTGTTTGCGCGACCTAGGGATAGTCAAAATCCCTTTGCTTTAGAAAAAGAGGTATCTTTGCAGGAAGTCTTGGAAGCGCATGCGACCCGCCTTGCTAAGAAAAAAAGGTATTGCGGGTAAAGCTATCTTGTGTGGGGTTGGTGCAGCCCACTTGCCAAGGTCTGATGGAGTGCCAGTCAGTGTGGCCACCGTGTCGCATCAGGATGCAGATGTATTTAAGAGTATCAGCGAAGTTAAAGATGCAACAAGTCATGTTGGCACTTCGTCACTTAGGCGTTGTAATAGCGTGTAGCTATCTTTTGTAATAACTCGTAGTTATAAATAAAGGTCTTTTTGTCACTGTGGATATAAAAAATGTAATGTAAGCCTATGTTTTTGTCTTTGTATGTATGAAGAAACAAGCGTGTAGGCCACTGCAAATGTAGGAAATTCATAGTCGTGTATGAAAATTATAGTATACTTGGAAAATAATTCTAAGTTTTTAAGCATAATCGTGTATGTTATGATTCACAGCGTACTGTAAATATCGCAATAAGGAAGCAAGTATCTTGGTTCCTAAGTTGTTAAACGTGCACGTATGCATTGATGCGCAACCGTCGTGGGATGCGCACATATCTTATTCCAACGTCTTGAGAACAAGGTGTTTAACAAGGATGCGTGATCCATTATTGATGGGTTTGCAACCCTCTTACTCAACAAGTCAGTTAGTAGGTCAACTTATCCTGTTACCATCGTGGGTTTATTTGTGGTGCATGCACGCCATCGTGGGCAAGAAATAAAAAATTGTTAAGACATACAGTATATGGAGATAACAACTTAAAATGTGTCGCGGAGTTAGCTAGAAACCGCGACGTTTTTATTAATACTTGCAAGTTTATCAAGAAATAACAAAGAAAACAGTAAATATGAAAAATAAAAACTGAGTACATGAATGTTTATTGAGCACTGAAAGTGCGGAGTGTCTGCGCGCTGTGCCGTAGCTATTTTTATAGGTAGCACCTCTTGAGGTTGCTGATATTCCATGTGCGCGGTAGGTCACGACCATCCAAACCTCGTAGCCGGTATGCGCCTGTGCCCGTTGCTTCAGTAACCTCATAAGGTCCTTCCCACTTTGGTCCGAGCTTACCTGTATCTTCAGCGTGGCTTGCCTCATTGGCGCGGTAGACAAAGTCGCCTGGTCTGAATGAAACACTGCGTACCTTGGCATCATAGTATCCTTTCATTTTTGACTTTGACCTTGCCTCCCGTATGGCCGCGCGTTCGCGTCTTTCTTCCAGTAGGTCCAAGTCGACACGTCTTTCGTCGTCGTTTGTAGTCACATTGATCTCCGCAGTGCGGATAGTTGGCATGCCGATCTCAGTTGGTATAACGGCTTCTGTCCCGTATACTAGAGAGAAGGGGGTATCCCCCGTGCTGGTTTTAACTGAGGTGCGGTGCGCCCATAGTACATGTGAAAGTTCTTCAACCCACCTTCCTTTGTGCTTGTCCAAACGTGCTTTGATTCCTTCACCCAGACTTCGGTTTGCGCGTTCGACTAAACCATTGGTTTGTGGGTGCGTAACCGACGCAAAGTGTTGGGTGATGTTTAACTTTTCGCACCAATCTTTGAAGGGGTTGTCACAGAATTGTTTCCCGTTATCCGAGATGATTTCTCCAGGTAATCCGAAGCGGCATACTATGTTGTCCCAGACAAAGCGTTTCACCTGGTTGCCAGTAATTGTCGCCACTGCTTTTGCCTCGATCCACTTGGTGAAGTAGTCTATAGCTACTATGAGAAACTTGAGACCGCCTGCTGCTATTGGAAAAGGACCGGCGATATCAATGCCCCATTTGTAGAATGGCCACGGCGCCGTGATTGGTGTTAACTCATGCTGTGGTTTGCGCGGTACGGGTCTGTGGACTTGGCAATCATTGCACTTCCTTATCAAATCCCGCGCATCTTTATGCATGGTTGGCCAGTAGTATCCCGATCGCATGGCGCGTGCTACAACAGACCGTGGTCCTGCGTGCATGCTACATGAACCCTCATGGATTTCTCGCAGCACATAATTTGCTTGTACGGGGCCGACGCATCGAAGCCATGGTTGGAGGAAAGAACGTCGATACAGTATGTTGTCACGCAATTCGAATCTCTGCGCTGTGCGCCGTATTCTGCGAGCTTCTGTCTGTTCTTGGGGTAATGTCCCTTTGCTTAAGAATTCTGCAATTGGTTTCATCCATGTAGGACCATCCTCCTCTATGACTGCGGAGACTTCCATCTCCGATATTGACTTGCTTTTCAGTGTTTCCACTAGCACTTGCTTTGATAAGTGTGCGAAGCTTGTCGAGGCGATCTTGCTCAGTGCATCTGCTTTGCGATTTTCTCCTCTAGGGACTTGCTTGATAGTAAATCTGTCAAAGCCTTTGATCAGTGTCTTAGTCTTCTCAAGATACTGAATCATATTTTCTTCTTTGGCCACGTATTCACCCAACACATGGTTGGCCACTAGTCGGGAGTCCACATTTGCTTCCAAGTTACGTACACCCATTCGAGCTGCAATGCGTAGTCCAGCGATCAGGGCTTCATATTCTGCCTCATTGTTTGTCGAGGTAAATTCAAAACGCAGTGCGTAAGTGAATTCCATTCCCTCTGGGTTTGTGAGAATAAGGCCAGCTCCTGAGCCATCCACGCATGAGGACCCGTCTGTAAACAAAATCCATGGATCTTGTAGTGCTTTCTCGCTTGGTGTAGGTACCTCGTCAGTATCTGGCTTCTCGATGATGAAGTCCGCCAGAACTTGTCCTTTTATTGCGGTACGTGGTCTGTAAGAGATGTTATGTTCGCCTAGCAACACACTCCACTTCTGGAGTCGTCCTGACGCATTGGGTTTGGAGATGATTTGCTTGATGGCTTGATCTGTGATTACCGCTATCGGGTGCGCTTGGAAGTACCGGCGCAGTCGCTTGGCGGCAAACACTAATGCCAAGACCAATTTTTCCATGGCACTATAGTTCATCTCCGTCTTCTTGAGAGCTTTGCTGACAAAATAGATAGGGGTTTGCACCGAGTCCCTATCTGTTAGTAGCACTGCGCTGACTGCCCCATGAGTTGCTGATAAATACATGATCTGCTCTTCCCCTGGTCGGGGTGCCACGAGTGTTGGGAGCGTTGCTAGATGCTGTTTGAGTGTGGTGAAAGCTTCTTCCGCCTCCGTTGTCCACCGAAAGTCACCCTTTTTTATACACTTCTTGAGTGTTTTGAAAAGAGGCAATGACTTTTCTGCTGATTTAGATAGGAACCTGTTGAGGCCGGCCAGTTTTCCATTGAGGGATTGGACTTCCTTCAGCGTGCGTGGTGAGGGAAGTTCTATTACCGCCTTTGTCTTTTCTGGACAAGGTTTTATGCCATCAGGTTCTATCAGGTACCCTAAGAACATGCATTCGGTAGCGCCGAAGGTGCATTTCTTAGGATTTAGCTTCATGTTAATCTCGCGTAGAGTTTTGAATGTTTCTTCTATGTCGCGCACCAGTTCCTTTTCAGTATGGCTTTTAATGACCAGGTCATCCACATAGACTTCCAGGTTGCGGCCCACCTGTTTTTCGAAGGCATTGTCTACCAACCGCTGATAGGTGGCACCCGCATTCTTCAAGCCAAACGGCATTTTTGTGTAACAGTAAACGCCTTGGCTTGTGTGGAACGCTGTCTTTTCCTCGTCTTTTTGAGCCATTTGTATCTGGTGATATCCCTTGTACGCGTCGAGAAAACACTTCAACGGGTATCCACACAAGGACTCTATTTTCCAATCTATCTCTGGTAATGGATAGCAGTCCTGTGGGCATGCTTTATTAAGGTCGGTGAAGTCTACACACATTCGCCAGCTACCGTCGCTTTTTTTGACCATTACTGGATTAGAAAGCCAGTCGTGGTAATAGACTTCACGCATAATTCCCGCTTTAACTAATTTCTGTACCTCTGCCAGAATTGCCTGCGCCCTCTCTGGAGCTTGGCCACGCTTCTTCTGGCGTATCGGTAAGTATCCTTGTCGGATTCTAAGTTTATGCTCTGTGATCGAGCGTGGTACTCCAGTCATGTGTTTGGGCTCCCATGCGAAAATATCCACGTTCTTTTGTAGGAGCGCGCACACAGCCGCTTTGCCGTTGTCCGACAATGACCCTCCAATGGTTATCTCCTGGTCTGGATATTCTGGGTGAATTGCGACCTTAAAGTTGGGGATTTTGGCCGCGCACTGCTTCGGGATTGGTTCCATTTCGCATGTAACCGTGTTACATTCTCTGTTTGGCACCGTGGCATTGTAAAGAGTGACAATGCCCCCTTCAACTGGGAATTTAAGCATCCCGTGCGCTGTTGACGGCACCGCGCGCATGGCTGATATCCCGGGTCTCCCAATAATGCCATTATATGATGAAGGGGATTTGATCACCATGAAATCCATCCAGGTTGTCGTAGAGTGCTCTGCGTTGCCAACGCTGACTAGCAATCGCAGTTGGCCCATAGGCCATATCTTCTCACCTGTGAAACCGGTGAGTGAGGTGTTGACCAGATTTAACTGACTACGTATTTCAGGTCGTAGTCTTTTAAAGCAATGCTCATACATAATATTTGCCGATGCCCCACCATCGATGTACATGCGGTGTATGTCGTGACCACCCGCACTAATTTCAATGGTGAGGGGCTCTGATGCTGCGTTGTCCGCAGTTAAAGTAGGGAAAGAGATTTCACTTCTTCGGGAAAACTCTTGGCTGACCTTCTGTCTGGTGGTTCGTTGCCACGTCTGTATCATATAGATTGTGTCGGCCTTATCTTTGGGTGTCTCCTTCTTGCTTTCATTCTTTTGCTTGTCTCTTCCCTCTTTAATGTTTTTAACTAAGTGGTCCAGCCTGCCCCCTTGACCATCTTGTCGATGAGTTGGCGCAGCTGGACACACTCGTTAGTGGTGTGACCCTTTTGCGCATGGTAGTCACAGTATCCATTCCCAGTGCGCCGATCTTCTGGTGTACGCATCTGCGGTGGTCTTGGGAAGTTCGCACCTTCCGCTGCGAGTATTTCCTTTGGTGTTTTGATCAGGGGAGTATACCTGTCATTATCTCTGTCTCTGTCGCTCCTCAGGTTGCGATAGCTTCTATTACGGTTATTACCTCGGTCGTTGGATTGTCTCCCAGGTTGTTCCTGTGACCGGTAACTCGAATAGTTCTTTTTGCTATCCGCTGCAGCGGCCTCTCCCTGGACAAAAGACCGAGAGCGCTTCATGAGTTCATCAAAGGTCTCAGGGATCTTGTCGTTTAACCTCTTGATGAGTTCTGGGTTATTAATCCCATTCATGAAGCCCGAGATCTTTAAGACTTCCGGGCATGCTTTAACCTGCATGCATTCGTCTTTAAAGCGTTCCATGAACGCGCTCGTGGATTCTCCCTGGTTCTGTTTTACCCTGGCGAGTTCGACAGGATTTTTAGCACACTTTTTGCGTTGAGTAAAATTTAGGCGGAACGCCTTTCTCAACTCTTCAAAACCATTCACGCTCCTTCGTGGGAGTTTGTTGAACCAGTTTCGCGCGCTTCCCACCAGTGTGGAATTAAACATGTGGCACCAAACTGGTTGTGGCCAGTTTTCGATGGTCGCGGCTGATTCAAAAATTTTTAGGTGATCGTCAGGATCACCTGTCCCATCATAGGTTTTAACATTTGCAGGCATGCGCCTTTTCTTGTTCTCAGAGAAATCACTAATGCGTCTGGTGAACGCATCCACTTTCTGACGGCGCCATGGGAGAGACATGTCTTCCTCTTGGCTATCGCGTCTGCTTCTGGATTTCCAATGCCCTGTATCACTATCCTCGTTGTCCGAGGAGTTGTCAGAAGATGAATTTACCTTCTTCCGGCGCTTGCGCCGGCCTTCCTCAGAATCTGACTCATAGTCTGGATCTGAAGGGCTTTCACTTGGGGAATACTTTCGCCCCAGTCTATCATGTACTCTACGGCTACCTAGTCTGGCGTAGACGCTGGTACGCCGTTCTTCTCTATCACTGTCACTCAAGTGTTGCGAGTGGGATGTCTCATCACCCTCGATCCTTCTCCCGATTCTGTTGAATACAGGGGGTTTATGACCGCTTCCTCTGCGCTTTTCCTTCTGGTGGCGCAGTGGAGAAGTATCGTGTTCCGAATCGAAATTGAGTCGGGCTTTCAGGTTCCGCCCTGATCTATTCTTCTCTTCCTCTTGCATGAGGGCAGCCAATGCTTCGTAGTTTTGGGATACGAAAGCTTCTGGTGCTAATTCTGGCGCGACTCCCTCGAGAATGAGTGCGTTTGTTTCTACCGCTGCGTTCTTATCCCGACCTGGTGCCTCTGGTACCTTTGTCAAGTCAGTTTCTAGCACCGATTGGAAGGGAGTAGTAAAGACGGGTTGTTCCCGAGTGCGCAGTGGGTCTACTCCACTCGTGGTGGTTGTAGTGACTTGGGTTATTCCCGAGTGCGGTTCTACCTGAGGGAAGATCAAGTCTTGACCTGACCCCTTATTTTTAGCAGCGCTGGTTGTCCCAGAGGTCTGCTTAGGGGTTAGTCCACTCTGCGACTTCTTCCCCATAAGATCTGACTGCGATCGCTGATTGCCGTGTTTTGTCATTCTAGTGTCGATTCTTAGTGTAGGGTCCCACGGATGGCGCCACTTGTTGATACAAAAGTTGGACGTTCCTGATTTGGAGCTCCGGTTCTCGTACCAATTGAGAATTGCTGCTTGAGACCTGCGCACTAAGAGACAAGAAACACCGTTAGGCTTACCGTGGGATTGTCTCCCACGATTATCCTCCGGCGTGAGAGTGAGTAATCGGTTTAGGGTTTAAGGAGTTTTAGGGTTATGAGATCGTACCTTAAACGAGGGATATGATTCCCTTTATATACGCACGGAATCCTTGTTGGTTCCGTATTCCCCAACCTTCGGCGTATCCCGCCTAAGTCGGTTGGGAATGATTATCTTCTTGTTTTAGAAGATATCGGATATCTATTCCGTAAATAGATATGGGCCTGGGCTTTCGTGAGCCCAAACATGTATTAATATTGGCCCAGTTCATACCAGGCCTGAAAGTATCGGGCTGTAGTCGGGTTTATGACCCGATACCAGACTATACGTCATCATCTGCTAAAAACAAGTCATTGAAAATCTGTTTCTTGAGTGAAGACATTTTTTTCATTCACGCTAAATAGCTAAAAATGGAAATGCAACACAGAATGGAATTGCAAAGAAAGAGAATGAGGCTGGGGAAAGAAGATTGCCTCATGTGTTTGGTATAATTAGAGAATCGACATGAGAATCATCTTTCTCCTGTTTGGGTATGTTATGAAATGGAATAATTTAATAACGCCACTATACATTGTTGGGTTTTTTTCTTTCTTTTTTTACAAATTTGTGATGTAAAAAAACCACTTGGATGATGTAAGTGACGAGTTAGACTAGTTTTTTTCTTACTTCGAATTTCGAAATCGAAACACATATATAACATGCGGTGGTTTGTAGAATGTAAACATCATTTAAGGCACATTCACACTTAAAAGCTAAAGAGAATATTAAATATCAGATTTTATTTTGGCCTATCAAGAATGTTCTGTAAAAATAACATTGGATTTACAACATAACTGGTACTCATTAAAGCTTCAAGCCAAGCTAGCCCCTCTACAAATGATCCAAGCCACGCCGACATCGAGAGAAAAATCCGAACCTCTTGTGAGTACAAGTTAGCTCTCATGTGGTTTGTTAGTCTTGTAATAACATGCAACAACCTCAAGTCCTCAACAAGAAGTGTAACTTTCAAATAATTTGTTAGTCCTGTAGTAGCTGCAACCTTCATAGTGAACATGTTTGCATCTATTCTTGTGGTATGTTTGGCACCATGTCTCCTACTACATATTAAAATATATGAGGTTACACCGACATAGACAAATACTAAGAAACAGAAGAATAAAGACTCGGTTTCCATCTTGATTCACGATGCCACTTGACAAATAACATAGAAAGTGAAAGAAATGGGCCAAGTATAATATCATGTTATCTTAACTTAATATCAGAAAAACTTAAAACTAACTCATTCAACAAACAAGTTAACATGAGCATAGACCGTTAGACATTGTTGATCAAATTAAGATTAGAGTGAATTCCATAAATCGTCCTTGTGGTTTGGTCAAAATAACGGATTTTGTCCCTATATTTTTTTTTCAGTGCGTTTCGTCCCTGTGGTTTACAAATCTTACGGATTTTGTCCCTTGTCCAAAAATGTCCGTTAAGTGTTTTGCGCTGTTAGTCCTTCGTTAGTGCAGTCCGTTAAGTGTTTTGCACCGTTAGTCCTTATTTTTTAAAATGTAGTTTTTCCCAATTAGTCCATCCGTTAATAATAGTTATCGCCCGATTTTTTACGTTTTTGTCCGTTTTTATCCGTTTTCATTCGTTTTTATCCGTTTCCCCCCGTTTTTTTTTGTTTTTCGTCCGTTTTTTACGTTTTTATCCCTTTTCGTCTGTTTTTATATGCTTTCGTCTGTTTTTTACGCTTTTGTCTGTTTTTTATCCAATTTCGACCGTTTTTTTACATTTTTATTCGTTTTCGCCATTTTTTTTACGTGTTTGTCCGTTTTTTTCCGTTTTCGCCCGTTGTTTTACGTTTTTCTTTCGTTTTTCTTACATTTTGTCCGTTTTTCTTTCGTTTTTAAAATTTTTTCCAAAAAAAAAAATTGGAAAAAAAATATTTTCGAAAAAAAAATTGAAAAAAAAAAATCAAATTTAAAAAAAAAATTGAATAAAAAATTTCAAAAAAAAACTTTGAACAAAAATATTTTTTTTCAAATATTTTTTTCAAATATTTTGAAAAAAAACGGACATATTTAAAAAAAAAAAAACATATTTGAAAAATATTTTTTTTATTCAAAATTTTTTTTTGAAACGGACAAAAACATACCAAAAACCGATAAAAACGTACGGGCGAAAACGAAAAAAAACTGAAAAAAATGTAAAAATACTGGCGAAAACGAATAAAAATGTAAAAAAACGGTCGAAATCGGATAAAAAACTGACAAAAACGGATAAAAACGGACAAAAGCGTAAAAAACAGACGAAAGCATATAAAAACAGACGAAAAGGGATAAAAACGTAAAAAACGGACGAAAAACGAAAAAAACGGGGGGAAAACGAATGAAAACGGATAAAAACGGACAAAAACGTAAAAAATCGGGCGATAACTATTATTAACGGAGGGACTAATTGGGAAAAACTACATTTTAAAAAATAAGGACTAACGGTGCAAAACACTTAACGAACTGCACTAACGAAGGACTAACAGCGCAAAACACTTAACGGACATTTTTGGACGAGGGACAAAATCCGTAAGATTTGTAAACCACAGGGACGAAACGCACTGAAAAAAAAGTATAGGGACAAAATCCGTTATTTTGACCAAACCACAAGGACGATTTATGTAATTCACTCTTAAGATTATTAAAGAAAAAAATAGGCTTGGCATTTTATCAAACATGTGACATGCACCATAAGACAGGAGTTTACACCAAGATGTTCTTCAATCATTATAAAACCTTCCTTTGAAAGGCAATGTGAGTCGATGATATTGTAAAACCATGAATGTAAATGAACCTGAATAGTCAATTTGTCATGAGCAGATTTCAAACAAACAGGTTATTAAGCAAATAAAACACATAACCAACATGATGAAAGAATAACATACATGATTTAGTGACCAGAAACTTGAAACGTGAGTAAAAAAAGAGATCACATATTACTCAGTGATAAACAACAACGTAAACCAACATCCATACCGATTTTATGAGCGAATCCTTTTTAATTTGGGAAGGAAGCTTCGCAGTTGATAGAGATGAATTGGATCTGGGGTTTATTTTGAATGAATGTGCCTTGCACGTGGTTGAAGGTAGTTATACTCCCGTGTTTTTAACTAAAATCCTCATTCTCAGTGATAAAGATGGAGGAATAGAAGCATGACCATATATTGTTTCTCACCCATTCTTCACTTTTTGGAGAAAATAAATTTAGTGGAAAGAGAATCGTTTTTTAATTCACTAATTCCATTCCTAACCCTAACAAACATGTGAAATGCCCTCGAATCCCTTTCTCCTCTTTCCATTCAACCATACCAAACATCCCTTTAAGGGTCCTCAAGCCATTCTAGGAATGACTTAGCAAAATGCTTCTCACACTATCTTATTATTTTAACAATAAGAGTGAACAAAAAAGGTCTTACAAAGATTTTTAGGTACTTTTTAGCATTAGAGTAAATTTACTTGTGCATAAGATAGTGGAAAAATGATTTGGCAAAAAAATTGTCTATGATTGCTCCCTGTCGAATGGTGAAGGAGCGGCAAGGAGGAAGGTGAAGGGCGGCATAGGGATGGGAGGTGGTGAGGCTTACGGCGACAAGGGAGATGGTAAGAGATGAAAGTTGAAGACCTTAGGTTGGTTCCAGTAAGGATAGGGGATCGATATACACGATCGATCGTGTATCGATCGCCCTATTGTAGCCCTACTCGATCGTCCAAAGTGAAACCCAAGTTGGTCTTGTATGCGATCGACTAAAACTTGGACAATTTGTGGTTTAAACAAAAAACTTGGACAATATGTGGGTGGGTAATTCCAACCGTTGCATGCAAGGTTAAAAAAAAATAATAAATAAAAAAATAAAAATAAAAATAAAAATTGACCGTTTGTGGTTTAAAAAATAAATATGAGCGGGATTTATTCAACTCTGCCTATATATACAACTCTACCAGAGTTGTTTAGAACACACAACACACACAAGTTACACACATAACTCACACACACAAAAAATGTCTCGCAAAAATTTTTCTCAGCAATTCCAAGTCCAGAAAAGTTGCAAGAAACCAGCTTTCCAACTCCAGAAGAGTTTGAAGTTTTCTCAACACCACCTGAATCTGTCTTTCCGGTTATCCAACCGGAAAATGTATTTTTAAACTCTCCACCTGTGAACAATCCAATTGTTCCAACTCCACCTGTCAACACTCCACAGGTGGATCTTGAAAACAACCCATTCGGGTTAAGTGAGGCTTCCCTTCGTCAACTTGAACAAGACGAAGAAAACTATAGGGAGATTATGGAAGAGCAGGAACGCGGGGAAGCTGCTCGTCGTGAACAAGAAGCAAGGGAAGCTCAGTATCTTCAAGATAACTACTTTGACATAATGGAGACTCGGCTCGTTAATGGCGAGTTTTATTCCTCTTCAAGTGACTCGGCTCGTTAATAGTGATTCATTTTATTAAGTTTTAGTAGTTTATTTTCATCAATCCCGTTGTAGTTTAGTCATTGTATTGTCGTAATATTTTTATTTTATTAGAATTATTATGTAACATTTTAATTATTAATGAAATTTTATTTTGTGTTAAAAATGTTTTTTTTAAAAAAAAAATGATCTTGGTCGCCCTGACTGGGACACCCAATCGCCTGAAGGTCGCTGGAGAGAGAAAGTTGACGTGACAGTGAAAATGAAGGGGATTAAAGCCCCTTACTGGGGCAGCCTTATATTAAATCGTGCCATGGTGGGCCTCCCATGTTTTTATTATTTGTTTTTTAAGTTTGTGAGTATATGTGAGATATTTAATGAGGTATTTTAATAAATAAAAAAATTAGTTGAAAGGTGAAGCGGTATGAGTGGTTGGTGTGAAAAGTGAGAGGGGGTGAAAGGTGAGAGAAAGTTAATGTGACGCTGAGGTGGATGGTGAAGTGGTGTTACGAGTGCGACTAGCCTAACAAATGTACAAACATTTTGGATTATAGCGCCATAAATTTCTTCGAAGACTTGCAGTCGTACTTGCTAGCGACAAAGACATATGAAGTTGTGGTCCACGCAGTTTCCGCAATTATTGTGTCACGTCTTTGTTCCTAATGGGAATTATAAGTCCATCTCCAGTTGAAGGTAAAACAACGACTTTTTCTGCTAAAGAAATTTAGGGTATGTTCGGTTTGATAATGGGGTCGGTGCATGATTTCGGATAAGGTTGGGTTGAACAAAAATAAAAAAGAGAACAAATATTATTATTTAAAAATATGTTAGGTTCCCATATTTATAACACAAGCATCAATATAAGAAATAAAAGAGAAGTGATCGGATGAACAAACACACACACACACGTATGATAATATATGAGAGGTTATGCGTAAAGTGTGAAGAGTGAATTGAACAACCAACCCTCAAGTGAGGGTTTACAAGCATTATTTATAGGAAGGAACTAGGGCAACATGCAAGTTCCCTTCCTTTCCTTTATGGGCTTGGGCCAAGGCTCATGGGCTTTCTACATAAGCCTTGGCATGATTACTAACATAAAAGCCATATTAAGCTAACTATTACATATTAATTACTAACACTTGAAATCTAGTTTAGGAGTGATTCCAACAATCTCCCCCTAAGTGTTAGTGATTGATAATATAAACGTTGAAGGTGCTGATGTAATAGTAGCTTTGACGTCTTCTGACATTCTTCTTTCTTGTGAGAAGAAGTGCCTTGATTCGAATAATCTCCCCAGTGTAGAGAAATTGTTTCCTTTGAAAATTTCTGCTTTAACGTCATCATTTTCTTTGTTCTTTGATCTTTGTTCTTTGTGATGGTAGTGATAGTATGTTGTTGTTGTCTGCATCAGGTTTGCTTCGTTGCTCCAGTGTCTCCACGTCTTTCTCCAACATGCTCACACGCTCTTTAACGTTGGATTTTCAGTACTGATGTAGTTCTCTTAGTCTTTAAACTTTGTAGATTCTTTGACTTTGACGAAGAATCATTCTGACTTTGCGTTGCCTTCTTAGAGAACTTCCATTAGTGATGTTGTTGGTATGAGCATGTGGAGAATCTGCACGATCAGTCCGCTCCAGAGCTTCCATAATAAGAAAACATAAGAATGGTTAGTGATAAGCGGATTCCAGCACTTACAAGTTTGAACTTCGAGCGTGTTAACAACATAGTTTGAAAACACAACTCTAATTCTCACAAAGGCTGTTCCTGAACTGGAGTCCCACAAGTGAGATAACGCGATGTACCAAAGTACATCTACAGTTCAGATGAGTCGCTGAGGTACACCGAAGCATCACCTCACGACTGTAGACCGTTTGAGACACACTAAGCGTAATCCACGGGGAGTTACCGAAGTGACCTGCTGTCAGGGCTGTTTGATGTTGACTCTGGCAGGAGTTTCCATTCAATCACTGAGGATCACAATTGTGAACCTCTCATAAATGTTCTCGACAGATTGCTAAGATCTGTGAAGGACACGATAATGTATCACTTGTGTTCTTATTGTTGAACAACAAGCGATGAATTGTCAAGTGTTCCAAAGAGATCTTTTGATGAATCTCGTGGCTCTAGACTCAATAGTGCACTTTGGTTTTCCTGAGCGGAGACTAGGGAGAGGGTCTCCTTCTTCAATACCAGCAATCTCTAAGAGAAAGCCGATAGTTTACGTAGGGTTCCCTGTGAGAATGAAACAAGCTTCTGTTGAGAGAAACTTGAGTGGCTAAGAAGGTTTAGTGCATGCGTCACTGGGTCCATGACGACTTTAATCTTCAATACCGGCGTCATCAAGTGACAACCAGTAGCATATGAATTGAACCCGGTGTCTGCCCTAAGTTGAATAACTTGGAGGGCTATTTCTTTTCACCCTTTTCTTTGCGTTTCTTTTTAATTCTTCAACTCCTTCTTTCTCTGATTCTCATTTTCTCCTTTTTATAATCATACCTAAGGACTTCTAATTCTAACTATTAGTAGTGTCCTTGGGTAGATCCCTCCGGCTCTGGCGGATCATAGGACGGTTATTCTTAACCTTAGTCACCTTATAACTCCATTGCCATAAAACCGATTTCTTGAAAATTTCTCAAAGTGTTTATGAATAAGAAACATTTTGAAACATTTCGAGAGTTTTATTTTGCAGAAATACTCCCCCTCCACACATGCTTAAGTGTTTTAACAGAAATTTGCATGGTGAGAGAAGAGCACACACTTTTTGAATTGATCGACTCAAGATAGACAATTCCCCGCGAGACACGGTTACGTTGCATAGTTAAAGAGTTACATTGGCAGCTTTTAGGTGACAACTAGCTCTAATAACTACCTTGAAGGTGTGGACAAACCTCGAAAGGTTGTCAAACCCGTCAAAGTTCATGTCTATCAAGAGCTTCTCGAATAGGTACACTTTACTTGGATAAGTCTTGGAAGACAAATCTTTTCAATGTATGACTGTTCAGATCCCGTCAATTCATGGGTTGAAGTCTTTTCACACGAGGATTCAATTTGCAATTTCATAACATATTTCTTATCACATAATTTTTCTCCCCCTCAAAAATGGCATATAAATGTTATTTTTGACGAAATTTTGATATTGAATATGACCATTTCGAGTTTTGTGGGAAGATTATCACGAAGAACAAATTTGTGAACAAAGTTTTTAATCAAATACTCCCCCTCAACAAGTGATATTAACTTTTGAGGTTTTGAAAATCATAAGGGGAAGTGCTTGTCCTTTTGAGCAAAACCTTTTAAAAGTGAAAGGTTTGATAAGTTTTACTCAAAAGTAAGAAGCTTTCGCTCCTTTTATAACGATTGTGGCACTGAAGCGTACCACAGGGTCCTTTCATGACAAGTACGGGTTGTACAATGTTATGTGTGCACAAGCCATATTCATTAAATAATCACACATCCAAATCAATATTGAAAATGAAACAGTTTAAGGGGTACCAGGAGATTCAGGTAGTCCAGCAATAACTCCAGGAACGCGAACTGGGCGTTGATAGCCTGTGAGATTAATCCTGGGACGACCACCTACGAAGCTCTCCAAAGTTCTGAACTGGTCCCTTCTGAACAACCTTTCATCAATCCGCGTGATGATTCTCTTTACATCCCGTCTCTCCTGAGAATTCCATCTCTTTTGTGACCCAATGCCTTGTTGTATCGCCTTTAACCGATAAGCTAACCGTCCCTGACTTTCTTCAGTGTGTGATCTCCAAACTTATGAAGATCTCTACACGCCATCAAGCAGTTGCGATGTAGTTCACTATGGTAAACTACTCCAAACTGTTTGCTGATGAGAGTGTATTGTGGAAGATAGTTGATGTCAGGAAGTTCTAGCTGAGGTCTGGTGAGGTTGACACGTGTCTGATACTATTCAACGGCAAGTTGCAAGTCTTCTACACGTTCCTGGATCACTATGCTTCTGATGAAGATTAGCAAGGACTTGATGTATTCACGTTGGATTTTTGTCGAGAATTGTCTCATTCGTCCCTGTACTTTGGCAAGATACAGATCTTCGATGTCGTTGAGAGACAAATTCTGAAAGTCCGCTTCACAGAAATCATAGTCCCTTTCGTCTTGTCTTTTGACCACGATATTCTTGAGGAAAGTATAATCCCATTTAGACGAGAGAGCTACGTGCTTAACAACAATGATCCCTTTATCACTGTACACTTCATGTTTAGACCTTCGAACCTGGCAGATTTTGTAGTAGATTCTTCGGCGTTCCGGCCAATGGTGAATCCCATACATTGCATCGATGTCATACTGTTCCACGCTGTTGGCAAACATGTGAGTAGCCTTTTCCTCAATGGCTATGCAGTTGGAGTATATGGCTGTCGGGAATGGAAGTGTAAGTGATGTAGCGTATTTCTTTGAACCATCGCTACCGTGTAGAAGAAATTCCAGGTCATTGTTGAAGAAGTAGCGGAATGGAATCTTAGGTTGATCTGGTTGGCCAATCGTTGGTAGAGCTCTGGTCCAGTCGGTGTAGTATGGTGCCTTGTCTTTTCTGGTGAAGTCAATGTTTGCTTCAGGGTTGAGCCAATCAATGTTGTTAGACATGGCTCATGCTATGTTTTCAAGATGATATTCAACTTCAATAGCACTTTCCGAGCTGTCTTTGAGTAGTTGAAAAGCTTCATTCTTGATGCGTTTTAACTCTGACTTGGTCATCTTCTTCACCCGAAACGTTTCTTGAAGTAACTTAGCATGCTCCAATGTTCGACCTTCTACCATATTTTGATCATCAGTTAGGGCGGGAGTAGCATCAACAAGTGTAGAGAACCAGTCATACTCAGTGTCATCTTCGTCTAGCCATGAGACGACATCAGCCTTAGTCGACTTATTCTTCTTCTTTGGTCTAGATGAGGATGCTGGTTTCTTTGCTGAAGCGGGAGAGGTGGGTTGTTGTTGGGGCTCAGGGACATCTTCATCGTCACCACCAGTGTATTCGAAATGATCGCCAATTTTCTCTGTATGAGGTGGTGACTCAGAGTCCTGAGGTTTGTCAGCAGAAGAGCTTGGTGGAGATCTTCTTGCGGTTGGAGTCCTTTGGGGTGGAGGTGGCATGGAGGATGATTCACCAGTTTTCTTCGGACATTTAGGCTCTTTATCTTTATCTTTATCCTTATCATCATCGTCTCTTGGACGCTTAGGCCTTTCAGCTTGCTCCTTGCATGAAGTCTTGAGTTGATATTCCAGTAGTGCCTCAAATAGTTTACTTTCGTCAGAGGTGAAAGTTGCATATCGTTGAGACATTTGTAGCACCAGCTTGGAAATCAACTCTGCATCAGAGAGAACTGCAGGCTCCATTGGATTGATCGTCATTGTTACCGGAGTGGATTGCATTGTTTGCTTGACCAATTTCATGAGATTTGGATAGAGCTGTCTGGTAAACATCTCTCTTGTCACGCCCGGAACTGTGTCGAGTAAGAACTTATGAGTATAGCCCTTAATCATCTCATTCAATTCCCCTTGAAGATCACGTTGCATAAACTTCTGGATATACTCCCTTTCACTTGACATCTTGACTATCTCGTCATGTAGAAGATTGATGTTGTTAGCGAGTTGATTTAACTTTTTGTTGGTCACGTCTTTCTTCCTGACCTGCTTGACAGCTTTGATAATCTTGGTTTTAGCCTGGGATATCCAAGAGGCTGTTGGTTTCTTCACTGACTTAGATGTGGATCTTGTTGTTCCTTTGGATGGTGGAGGTGAGGAGTGAGAAGACGAGTCTGATGATGAGGAGACGTGAGGTGGCTTCGGGTCGTTAGGTGGCTCAGAAGTTTCCTCCTTGGAGTGTGCGGGACTGTCTAGAAGAAAATTATCATAATCAAGATCTTCATCATTTCCAGACTTAGCCGTTTCATCAGCCTTAGTATCATTACCAGGAGTTTTCTCAGTCTTTTCCATGTCTGGTTCCTCAAATTCGTAGTTGATGAAATCCTCAATTTGCCTTTGTTGTTTTTCGTGGGTGGTGGTACCAGTTCCCTTATCGGGTTGATTAACCGCATCGGAAACTGGTGTGGCTTGAGTTCCACCACTTGACCCTCCGGGGCCACGAGTTTGATCCAGTACGAATTCATCGGCAAGATATTTGAGTCTGAGGTTCTTCAACTTCTTTTGATAGTCTTTTTCTTCATTAAATGGTTCTTCTTCAAAGCTTTCCTTTTCATGCTCAAGCACTGGAGTTTTCCCTTTTTCCTTTATCAGCTTTTGGACTGGGAGGTTTTGCTGCTGTTTGAGTGTCATCGGTTGGAGTTTCAGAGTAGTAGACCTCTTCGTCTGATTCAGTATCCTCAGAGCTTTCATCCACTAGCTTTTATTGCGGTTCAGGCTTGGGAATTGGGATGGCATCTTTAGATGGAATTTTCCTTTTAAGAGTATGTGACCTCTTAGGAAACTTCCTCTGACTATCCGTGCTTGTAACACTCCCTGCACTGCCTCTTCTGGTTTTCCTAGTAGGTGTACCAGAGGAATTTTCATCAAGAAAGCCTACTTTGCCTTCATCAACTGCTACCATATACCTTTTGTATGAGTAAAGTTGTTTGACTGCATCATTTAGAAGGTGATCTGGCAACACTGCACCTTGTTTCTTTGTTGTTGATTCCTTAAATCTGACTGTGAGTGTAGGCTCATACAACATGGAGTGATTGTTGGGGTCATTGAGTCTCAAGGGGATATCAGGATTATACCCTAGAGCTCTTTGGATCAACAATTTGGTATATCTGATATATGGGATCTTGGAGCCAAGCTTTTTGAGGAAAGACATCATGTCGTCCCATATCAGAGCTTCAACTTCAATATGTTTCATGTTGACCAAAGCCCAAAATATTTGTAGTTCCATGAGCTTGGGATGCTCATAACCACTATCACGTCCATAAACGGATTTGGTGATGATAATGTAGAGGGTTCTCCATGGCTGGGGAATATTCTTAAGATCCACGTATGAATGCTTTGTGATTACTCCTGAAGCTTCGTCATAACCAATGTCGATCATGAATTGTAGAACAGCCTCTTCAGTTGGTGTGGCATTGTATTCGGTTGGCTCGATGACAGGAATGAGAAGAATAGCCTTTAAGTCTGCTGGTGTGATGGTGACTTGTTTGTGGTTGAGCGTCACCGTCACATCATTTTGACCTTTGATCTTTTGCATTGTATGCCAGAATTGGTGAATGTAGATCTCCGGCACTGTAGCAGAGTTAGTAAGCATGTTCTGATAAGGGTGATTCTTCAGAATGTCCACAGCAATCAAACAAGAAGACTCTGAGCAGGTGAGACTATCAAAATCAACTCGAAGGTTATTCTTTCTGATCTTCATTGGATAACCATGAGGGAAGATATCTTCAACAGTGAGAACGTTTGGTGCTTCCACATTTTTCATTTCAGCGTCCATGTCGTGATCTGAAAGATATTTAGCCAAAAGAACCAACATATCGAAAGACATTACGTTAGTCAACAATTGATTTTATTGTCTATTATTTGAATGTGATATGTCGATGATTGTTACGAGTCCAATGTCACTTGTTTGTCCAATAGTCCAAAGAAGTCGTGATAAGTTTCGTAAGTTGGTTAACTTTGAGTTTTAAAGTCCAAGTTTTCACTTATTTTTTCACAACTTATTATACGTTTAAGCTTATTAGTGACATTTTGGTTTCGTGACGTTATGATTTATTTATTTACAAGTTTGCACGCGTAACAATTCATAATTTTGGTTAAAAACTAGGCTTAGGCGTAGATTTTGCAAGCTTATGCGTAAACAGAAGTGGTTATACGCGTAAACGTAAGCTTATGCGTAGGTTCTTGACTTACGCGTAAGGAATATTACGCGTAGGAAAAGAGTGCCTTATGCGTAAAGCTTACGCGTAAGCGTATATGGAACCTTACGCGTAAGGCTTACTCGTAAGAGTGAACCTTATGCGTAGAGGTTACTGTTTACACATATCCTTCACAGGATACGCGTAGTCCCCATTGTAGAACCTTACGCGTAAGATTTCTCTTACGCATAACATTCTACGCGTAAAGTGATCGTTATGCGTAGATGTTCAAGTAACCTTGATTCTGAATTTTCACCCGTAGAAATCCGGAAATAAGTTCATCATAGAACCAATATTAACACATACATTCAATTCTCTTCAGTTTAAATCATGAATTCGCAACAAAGCAGTTATGCGTAGAAACAGGTTACGCGTAAACTTAAAACCCTAAAGTTCAATTTCTACGAGTAAGTGTTCTAGCCATAGGAATTACACCAAACATTTTCTGGGATGTCTAAGAAGGCAAGTGAGTTATTTTATGCAAGTTTTAACATCTAAACCTAAGTGGATCAAAAGTACCAAAATGCTAAGAACATAAACCCTAAATCACAATTAATGTTTCTGGGAATGGTCTAAGCCTAGATACTATCAATTAACCATGAAAACAACAGTACACACCCATCCATTTATCCAGAAACTCCCACATATGAGAACACCCAATTTTACGCTTAAGAACCCTAATTTGAAAAACGTACAATTCATGTTTCTGGGTGGATTTGTTTGTTGAAAACGTTTATGGTATGAACATTTGAGCATATTAACATCATTTTTAACATCACAAACACACAAATGTGGACTTTGTGTTCATAGCTTACGCGTAGAACATAAAAGTCACTCAAACACGAATTTTAACCGTTGGATTCTCAAACAAATCAAAACCCTTGTTTGTTTTAACTCAAAGATTGATAAAACACTTACAAATTAATGATCAAGAACAAGGATTTGAAGAATGATTCTTAGCCGTAGGTTTTGGTTGGTGAATAATAAATGTGTATGAGTAAATGAGTTAGGTGGAGTATTTTGTTAAAAATACTTTGACATTCTGACACAATTAGTCCCTCCACCTTTACCATTTACATCTCATGCACATAACTTCCATTTTGGTTACCAAACGAAGGATATTTGGAAAGAAATTTGACGACACTCCCTCTCGACTTAAGTAATAATGAAATTTTAAAAATATGAGTCCGAGGAGTGTCAGTAAGCCAGAAATGTGACCGCCATTATTAAAGAAACAACCGGGATGAGGTAACATGCAAGTACAAGGTTTTATGAAACCGAAAAATATTTGCTTTCTCCCCCTCAACACTTGATCGAGAAAATACTGAATTTTGAAAGATTAAAGTGTTGACGGAAGATTTGTACTTGCAATGTTAAAGGAAATATAGATACAAGAATATTTTTGTTGTTTTATCTGATTTTATATTTTTGTATTTTATTTTTGAAAAATATTTACAAAAGAGGTTTTGGTGTTTGACTGGTTTCAAGAATGTTTTAAAAGTTCATCTAGTTCCTCTGGAGTCAAACACCGCATACCAATCCGGTGGACCAACTCATTAAACCTAGCAGGAGCTAAGGCTTTGGTGAGAAGATCTGCCAGTTGGTAGTCAGTACCCACAAAGTATAATTCAACAGTACCCTTTTCCACGTGCTCCTTGATGAAATGATATTGAAGATCGATGTGCTTTGATTTGGAATGTTGAACAGAGTTGCACGAGATTGCAATAGCACTTCGATTGTCGCAGTACATCGGGATTTTGTCAAATACGTAACCATAGTCTTTGAGTTGTGTTCGCATCCAAATGACTTGAGCACAACAAGCCTGTTAGATATAAGTTTTCACATACACATCAAACCATAACAACAAGGTGGCGTATAAGTGGAATTCTAGAGAGAGAAAGTTAGAGGTTTAGGGAACTTAGTGAGAGAAAGTGAAAGATATTATTATAAGCTCCAACTCTCTACCTTGGGAGGTAGAGAGTATTTATAGTCTTACATAAAACGCCACACATCGGGCTGTGGATCAGGCATACAGTGGGTAAAGACCCGTCCGTCCTCCACGGTGTTACTAAACTAAATACTACTTAACTTAAAAGAACTACGACTACGAGCTTTCTAACGATTACATATACTTGAGGTGACCGACTCTTTAATACCTGGAATTTCTAATTCCTAACAATCTCCCCCTAAGGGAGGTCACCTCAATCATGTACCAAAATTACATTGAATACAAATAGATATTACATTAAAAGAATTGTTCTTGCATTCTTGATGTAGTCCTTTGTTCTGAAGCTCGTAGTCATTGATTCTTCTCATTGCATGTTTGGTAAATCCAAGTGGAGGTCTTTTACTGATCCACGTGATAATAATCTTGAGCCATCATTTGAGATCATCAGCTATCAAAAATCTCTGACACATCCTTTGTGGTGTTGGTAATATGTGATGTTGTGACTTTAGGACCGACATGCTCACATTCTGGATCATGATATCTTCTCATCAGAGTAGCGGAAGCTTTAGTTGATTCATGATATTGGCAGCAGCGTAGCAGAAGCATGGAGTGAAAATATCAGAGTCATTGATGCACTAATCATGATTTCTTTTGAGATGAATGTGTTAAGTGAGCATGCGGCTATGGATTGACCGCTTCATTCTGATCAGCTGCAAACGTCGGGTGTACCTGCATACAACAGTTAGCAATAAATCGCACGAAAGTGTCTTTGATCACTTTCGTTGAATTGAGGTACACGGCCCACGTTTCCCCGTTGATCAGTACATGTACTGCCTGTGATCAGGTATAATTCCGAAGAATTTCCTTGACAGGGTTTCGCAGCTGCTCTAGCTGTTCTCAAACCGGAACATCTCAAAGAAGACAACACGGAGTGAGTGAACCAGCGAATTTAAGTCCACTGATTGATGAAAAGAGATTTGAAAAACAATCGTGTATGCTCAATAGAAATTGTTTTTGCAATACAACGAAGGTTTTGTTGAAAATCAATTATCAATCATAAAAACACCTTTTGGTTTGAAAAATGAGTACTTGGTCGATGTGCTAAAGAAAAGAGTTTTTAAGCACAAAGACCGGTTTTTCAAAGGTATCCGTCAATCCATAACCTGAACCAGGATTGATTCAAGAAATTGAATCGCCCCATTGTTTCTGTTCAGTTGTCACATGGTTGGTCTATAGAATAGATCTCACATGCCACCTACCAGGAGCTTGTTTGATGTTGGCTCCAGAAGGCTTTCCATCTTCATAGTGAATATGTATTCACATCACTCAGATGTTCTGGCAATACCACAAGGATAATGCGTAGGACTCAAGATATAATCTCTCTTTCCACATTGTGTGAAACAGAGAGTTTTCATTGAAAGTGTCCTAATGAGATTTATTGATGATCTCGTGGCTCTAGACTCAATTTGTGCATATTTGGATCCTGTGCCGGAGACTAGGGAGAGGGTCTCCTTCTTCAATATCAACAATCTCTAAGAGAAAGTCGATAGATAATGTCGGTTCCCCGTGAGAATGAAACAAGTGCTTTTAAGAGGAACTTGAGTGGTTTGGAAAGTTGAAGTGCAGTGCGTCACTGGGTCCATGACGTCTTGTCTTCAATACCGATGTTACCATCAGTAGCATATGAAGTGAACCCGGTTTCTGCCCGAAGGTTGAATAAATGGAGGGCTATTTGTTTTCACCCTTTTCTCATTCAATTCTTTTTAATTCTTCAACCCCTTCAGTGCTTACCGAGACTTCATAGCTAGAACCTTGTTGGGTTTATTCCAGTACTAGCTCAGTCTCAGTCTGCACTCTTCCCATATCTCACTTTTCTCCTTTTATCATCATACCTAAGGACTTCTACACTAACTAGTGGATTGTCCCTGGGTAGATCCCTCCGGTTCTGGCGGATCATGGGAACACATACCTAACCTTATCATCCTTATATCACCGTACATAAAGTAGATTTGGTCGGTCTATTTGGTATTGTTCATCTGCCATTGGAACCCATTGAAAACCATTTGAAAATCAATTCAGATACTTGTGATATATTATCAAAGCATTTTGTACCTGAATTGTTTTTGATATTTTTAGAACGAGAACTCCCCCTCAACATGTGCATCAAGTATTTGAAAATGTTTTGCACACGGAGGCAAGAGAAAGAATTAACTTCTTTGATTACCATTTTCTAAAAGATATCAACATCACTTCCCACATCAAATCAAGTAGATATAGCATTTCCGGGAAGGATGAGGTTTCCATAAATTTGCTCCCCCTCAATATGTGCCTCGAGGTTTGAAAAGAGTTTTGCACATACTAGAGGGAACTTGCACATTGAGATAAGTTGATCACATTTCAAATCATAGGTTTAAGATTGATGCTCCCCCTCAACATGTGCATGGAAAATTTGAAATCCAATAAAACCATTTACCCCCTTATAAAACCATTTACCGAATTATCAGTTTAAATCCAATTTAAATCACACATTCTCCCCCGATCACAATTATCAAATCATTTGAGATTTGTGATCTCTTATAGATTTAAATTGATTTTGAAAGCTTTTAAGGAGAATTGTGACTTGATTATGAAAGCGTTTGAACTGATAAGGATCGGATTTTAAGACTTTAAACTCCATTGATAAAACATGCATGTACATCTTTTGAAAACAATTTAATGCCAAATAACTTTTTATTTTAATTGAAATCATTCTCCCCCTCAATCAATGACATAGGTTGTTGATTGAGAGATAGAGATTTTGACAAATAAGTCCTGATGATTATCAAAAAATAGAGATCGAGGTATTTTTCAAAGCATTTAGTTTTCAGCAGATAACTGTTTATAGAATCAGAGCATGGAATTTTGAAAACATGATAAAACATGGCTCTGTTCTTTCTTTTAAACCCGGGTTATTGCCTGAAAATGACAATAAACCATAGTTTCTCTTTCTCCCAAAATTTTTTTTTGATTTTTTTAATTAATTTTTTTTTTTTTTTTTTTTTTTTTTTTTTTTTTTTTTTTTTTTTTTTTTTTAAAATTCGAACAACATCTAAAGTCCCGTTTCATTCTTTGAATGACAACATCAAGACCGTAGATATTATCGAATCGAGAGAAACATGACAAAATGACAATATTTTTTGAAGAATTTTCGAATTTTTCAAATTTTTATGGATTTTGAAAGTTTTATATTTTTCTATTTGATTTTTGAAGGTTTTATAATTTTGTATTTTGTTTTTCAAAAAAATATTTACAAGAGATAGAAGAAGAAAGACCTTTACTCCTTGTTTTCCTCCTGAAGACGTTTGAGTGTTTTTGGTTGAAGGCTTTTCAAGCCAAGACGTGGAAGAATAAACTCAAAACGTTCTCTTGGAAGAGCTTTGGTGAAGATGTCTGCTAACTGGTATTCAGTCCTCACAAAATAGAGTTCCACCACACCGTTTTCCACTTGCTCCCTGATGAAATGATGTCGAATGTCGATGTGCTTTGCTCTTGAGTGTTGTACGTTGTTGCATGAGAGAGCAATAGCACTTTTATTATCACAGTACAGAGGGATTTGTTGAATACAAAGCCATAGTCAGTTAACTGAGATCTCATCCATAGGATATGAGCACAACAAGATGACATGGCTATGTATTCAACCTCTGTAGAGGAAATAGAAGTACTCATTTGCTTCTTTGACGACCAGCTCACAAGCTTATCACCCAAAAACTGAGCACCTCCAGACGTACTTCGACGAGTATCTTGACACCCTGCATGATCTGCATCTGCATATGCTGTTAGTGACATACCGGTGTCCTTCGGGTACCAAAGTCCCATATTGATGGTTTCTTGGAGATACCGAAAGACCCGTTTAACCGCTTCAAGGTGCTTTTTAGTAGGCTTAGCCTGGTATCTAGCACACATGCAAACAGAAAACAAGATGTCTGGTCTACTAGCAGTGAGGAACATCAGGGATCCAATCATACTACGATATTTCGTTTGGTCTACCATGATCCCTGAGTGGTCCTCATCTAGTTTCGTTCGTTCAATCATGGGTGTGTCAACAGGGTCACTTGAATCAAATCCAAATTTCATTAAAATCTTATTTGCATATTTAGATTGATTTATGAAAATGCCTCCGGGACTTTGTGAAATTTGTAACCCCAAGAAAAATGACATTTGTCCCATCATTGACATTTGAAATTTAGAACCCATTTCATTTGAAAAACGGTCACACTCATTGGGGTCAGTCGAGGCAAATATGATATCATCAACATAAATTTGAACGTGAATTAAATGTTTGCCTGACTTCCTTGTGAACAATGTTGGATCGACTACTCCTTTGCTGAATCCGGTAGATAGAAGAAACTTTGATAGCGTATCATACCATGCCCTTGGAGCTTGCTTTAAACCGTAAAGAGCCTTCTTCAAACGATAAACGTGGGTAGGATGCTCTGGATTCACAAAGCCTTCGGGTTGGCTGACATAGACAACTTCTTTAAGATCTCCGTTCAGAAATGCCGTGTTTACGTCCATCTGATAGACTACCATGTTCTTACAAGCAGCATTAGCCAAAAAGATTCTGATTGCCTCGATTCGAGCAACAGGAGCAAAAGATTCTTCAAAGTCAATACCCTCCTCTTGACGGTATCCTTTAGCAACTAATCGAGCCTTGTTCTTCAACACATCACCATGCTCATCAAGTTTCACTTTGAAGATCCATTTAAGAGCAATAATCACAGCACAGTCTGGAGCAGGTACTAACTCCCATACATCAAGTCGATCAAACTCATGAATTTCATCTTGCATGGCATTGAACCAGCTGTCTTCATCCATGGCGGTTTTAACATCATTTGGTTCGATCTTAGAGAGTACGGAGTTAAAGAAGCACCACAAGGCATCAGTTGCAAGTTGTTTCCGTGTGGATACTGGACGAGAGAGGTTTCCAATGATGTTGTCCAATGGATGATCATGAGTCCATTTTCTGAGGTGTTCATGTGGTTGTGGTTGAAGAACTGAAGTTGCAGAGTCAATTTCTCCTGATGAAGATGGTTCTGATGATGATTCAGGAGCAAATACGTTCTCAAAGGGGGCATCTTCGGGAGTAGCAAAGGGATTAACTTCATCATTGATACCAGACATAGTTCCATGATGTACCCTCGAAGTTTGATGATTTGTTGATGAGACAGAGTGATCAGCAGCGGGCGCTTCTTGACTTAATGATATTGAGATTGAAGGATTGACGTCATTCACAGGAATATGAGCAGCCTCTGAAGTAGGAATTGTCAGTTCATTAGCACTTGGCTCATAATGTTCATCAAACATGGGATCAAACAATTTCTTTAAATCATCTTCAGATGGAGGTACATATGGAGTTTCTGGAGAAGAATTTGGTATAAGGGATGAACTAATGGGACAGTCTTGAAGTGCGGGTCCTGAACTGGAGTGTCCAGGAGCCATAGGACCACTGCGATAGAAACTCTCTCTGACTATCTTTATCAACCCATATGTAGACAATTTGAAGTGACCACTGATAAAGAAAACCTGATATACCAAACTTGAAACTGAAGAAGAATTCCATGCATTTGCATCTTAAGCTAGCCTTTGTGAATTTTAACTTCAATCTCAAATAAGTGATAATTGATTAACTCCGAAGTAATCAGCTTGTGTCAAATGCCCAACATGTGAATCAACATACCACCAGATGTACGTCGATCCACTGAATGAACCGGAACAAATGATTTCTCGACATTAATGCATTCTTCCTAAAGGTATACATGTAGAGACTGATCTGGAAGATTCACCACAAATGTCTTCAAGCGAATGAGGTATTCATTTTCCTTAATGTTCATGTGGTTGATTTATAGCGTGCACAATGAGAGGAACAATAATCCGTAAAGATTTGGCAAAGGAATACCAAAGAGCGGATCATTATCCATGAACAACAATCCGTGAAGATTTGGCACAGGAATACCAAAGAGCGGATCATTATTCAATAGTGCAACTTACAATATCATGATAGTCATTATAAATGCCTTGTGAAATAACTGGAGATAAGGTTTCTTGAGAATTCCAAGAAGTACTTCTTAGATGGTGAACCAGTTGAGTCAATAGAAACCGGAGCATGAGCTTCAGAAGCTGGATGATCAACATTCGTCGGAGGTTGAAAGTACTCATCAAACCTATCTTTGAAAAACAATGAATCCCAAACATTGATTCCCATTTATCCTTAGTAAGTGAAGCATTAGGCGTTGGAGGAGAGTCATCAAAAATCAAAACAATGAATCCTAGTTATCCTTAGTATATTCACTCTTCATCGAAAAGAATATACACTCATCATCATCAAAAATTAAGTCGTATAACCATTATTCAAACATCCATCATCATGTAGTATATTCACTCTTCTCCCACTCAAAAATTGCATCAGAAGTTGCCATTTTTGATTTAACAAGTGAATAAGAGTATACACCAATGAACGTAGATCCACTTGATGACTGAATGAGCGTGGAAAAACATGAAGCTTGTTGATGAAGAATGTAGATGAGAATGGCCATTTGCGAGAGAATTTCTCATTAGCAGAAGATAAAGCGCACAGAAGAGCGTACACTTTTCTTTTCTATGAGGAACGGGGCCTGAAGTGTTATCTGCAGACGCCATTGTGTTGAAGAACGAGGCCTGAACTAATGTGAACAGACGTCATTGTTAAGATCCCAGTCATATGTTTAGAGCCGCCCGAATCCAAATACCAAGGGACGATTTGTACGACCTGCTTTGGACAACAGACGAAGACAGAGAATTGGAAACATTGGATCCCCACGTGCTGATGGGTTCCTTTTGGTTAGCACAAACAATCTTTGAATCAGCAGAAACCCTAGATGCAATGGCATTATTCCTAGGAGCTGAACTAGTAGAAGCATCAGACTTAGTCAAATGACATTTTGTGCTTAATGGGATTATTCTACCAGTTGGCTTCCAAACCTTAACAGGCACTATTCTAGGCATAGTGGATCTAGCTGAGGGGTAAGGTTTGCCATTCGTAAATATTCGACCTGTGGGCTTCCACTGAAATCCTACATTTGTAAACACATTCCCTGTAGGTTTCCAGGATTGCTTAATCTGTTTTGCTCTCCAAACTTTGTTAACTGGGTTATGAATCTTAGACCTCAGAAATAACACATCACATTTATCATGATTACCAGAAAATAAACATTTTTTACATGTTTTGCAGACAGCATAAGGCCTCGAATTAATTTCAGTAAGCTTAGAGCTAATACTAGAACTAACACGATTCTTTTTGTTCAAATCAAACTTCTTGTCCCTATGGTGTTCTTTTACTTCCTTATCATGATCACTTTTAGTTTGCGTAATCCTATCCTTCTTTGCATTGCTTCTAGGTTTTGACCCGCTAACTTTAGTGTCAATCTTAACATCTGTAGAAGTAACGATGGGAACATTACATGGCTTCACTACTTTCTGCATTCCTGGTCTAGAAGTGCTGGGATCTGAAATTCTAGGAGGCACATCAAAGGTTGCTTGCTTGAATTTAGACATGGAACAAGGCATATCAAGGGTCACATGCTTGGCTTTCGGCATAGAACAAGGCACAACTATTCTATCTCCTATTGCTAGATTTCGGACTTGTGACAATTACATACTCTAAGAGTTCCTGAGATCGTTTGGCATCCATGCAGGCATATGCTATAGTACTATCAAAAGGTTTTTCTAATCTTTCATCTTCAACAATTTCACGGAGACTCTTCAAACTTTCCTTAAGGTATGAGAGATATGCTTTATGTGCAAGTTCATTATTCCTAATGGGCGGGGGAATATATAACATATCGATAGCATATTTATCACAAGCAGAAACCTTAGGAACAGCGTATTTGCAATTGGGGATTGGCAACTTTCCTTTCAATATCGTTAAGTAAAGAAGTTATCTTTTCAATTTGTTTATCATGATTAACTTTAAATGAATCACATAACTCTTTGTTTTGATCATTAACTTTTGAAATTTCAGCTTTAAAACAATCATTTTCCTTTTGCAAGTTATCAATTATGTTTTGAAGTTGGAAATTCTGAGAATCTAAAGGTGGAGGCATATGGGAACCAGTCACATCCTTCTTTTCACCTTTCAGTTGTGAAATTTGGGCTTTCAATCTTTTGATCGTGTTATAATGAGCTCGAATTTGTTCATCACGTTTGCTAATTTCAAAAACTGCATCAAACTCAGGAGCATCAGAGGATGTCTTGATATTTGAGGTTTTAACATTTTCTTTGAGATGTTGATGTTTTAATTGCAAAGCAAGATGTTCAACTTCTAATTTAGAATAATGTTTGACCATGTAACGCCCCGACCCGCCAAGGGTAAAGGAATCACAAGTAATGGTGTCATATCAAAGCAAACATTCATAACCAAAAGAAAGTCTTAACATAAATGCGGAAAATAATCCAAGTCAAAATGACTTCAATACATAGGTCCCAGCGGAAGCAAAATAAACTTCAACATAATATCCGAAAATAAATAAGTCTAAATGGCATCATAAGAAATCAAAGCTAAAATCTCTAAGGTAAGTCCACTCAAGCACTCATCCCAAAGCAACCCAGCTTCCAATGCTTAGATACCTGCCGCGGAAGAAAAGAAAAGTGCGGCTGAGCTTCAAAAGCCCAGTGAACAGATATGAAAGCAAAAGCTAATACTAAACGATAACGGATACGAAATAAAGTGAATGAGCAATAACAAAGTCTTTATCATTTTCAAAGCATAAATCATAATTTCAAAAGATATTTATAGTCAACTACCACGAGCCCAGAACTTATATCAGATCACATTCATATTCACACAAGGCAACATTTTTGTAGGGGAGACCTACCAGAGTTATGAAGGACGTGCACGCACGCAGCATCAATCATCAGATAACATATAACATATAACAGATAACAGATCTAGGATGCATCCATACGCCCCTTCCTACATATTCACAAATATGCTTCACCATCCAGAGACGTGGCAGAACATCACTCTACTGCCCTAGAGTCATATCAGAGGTGCATCACTGATACGGACATGGAACCCCCATGACTAGTGAAATATTTGGCTCGGGTGTCAAACTATCTTAGGTCAAATCAGAATGTCATAACTGACACAGATCATATTTATCAGAAAATCATTCATATTTCCAAAATCATAGTTTTCATATCAGATAGTTCAAAATCAGATGTTTCATAAATTCAAAAATCAAAGTTCAGATAAGCAATAGCTCAAACAAATCAGATTTGGGATTCATAGCAAAGGCTTAGGAAAACCTAATACGAAAGAAAAACATTAAGAGAAACCTTTACTGAAAAGGTCAGAATATCTGTACCTTATTCCAACGCAAAGATCGAAAAGCAGAAAGACGAAAACAAAGGATTACTCCCTCTTCACAGAACCTATAGACATTAACGATCGTCCAAGTTATTATTGATTCCATAATCGTCAAAATGATCTTTAATATTTTGGTATTCATAATTAGTGATCTTTATACTTTAGGGTTTTATTAACGAGTCTTAAGTATTTTATAATCAATGTTGTAGATTAGGGTTCGTTATATCATTTATTAAAGTCTAAGTTAAATGAGAAAATAGTTTTATAAGTTATAACTCACACATGAAATAACACTTACTATATTTAGCTCAAACCCTAATATACTCTCATTTACGTTCTAGGGTTTCTTACTCTTTAATATCTCATTAATATGCATTTACTTTATATGTTACGTCTTAAATGACTTGCTACTTAACCTAATACGTAATTAATAATCTTCTTTACTTTTACTCTTTATCATACACGTTTATGATTTCATGTGACCATAAGTTACTAGGGTTTAGTATACTTCATACGCTTTACATAATAAACTAGGGTTTATGTTTACGTACTCTTACTCATTAATTACATGTCTAAATCTCATGTTTATATGTTCGGTTCAATTAGGGTTTCGGCTAGCATGTTTTACACAAGACCTAGCTCATCTAAACATGTTTCGTATACAAGTTATAATGTTTTAAACACCATTCGAAACTCATGCATGCCTCGTCCAACTCATGCATGTCTCGACTTAACCTAGCTCAACATATACATGACCCGAATCAATATTACTTATTACTTACACGTTCCTTATTAATTACAAGGTTAAAATAAATTAGGGTTTCCTTGTTTCCTTGTTACCACCTCTCGGCCAAAACAAAAAGAAAAGAAACGCGACAAATCAAAGTATATCTCAACATATACATGCATAATACGTTAAAAGGAAGATGAATAAACGTTATACCTTCACTTGAATAAGAAAAATCGACACCAAGGGTGTGTGTGAGACTCTCGGCCGAGCAAAAAGAAAAGAAAAGGCAAAGCAAAACTAGGGTTTCAAATTAATGATTATGTGTTGTATTTATAGTTGTAGTATTTGAGTTAGATTAGGAAAGTGATTGGGTTTGGGTTGGCTTGGGTCCAACCGAACACACACACACAAACAAAATGGGCTTCGGCCCCCTCCTTGGCTCACACGAACACAAACAATCACCCTCTTGGGCTTAGGCTTGGCGCAAAACAAAAACAAAAGACACGAGTCCAATAACAAACAAACGGCCCAACTTATTAGCGAAACATATACGTCTTTTGTCGTACCAAAGTCGTTCATGAAATTATATTCGTTAAGTTTTTATTTATTAGGTTTTTAATTTCCGTACTTTATTATAAACGTGTTTTACGTATTTTATTATTCTTGGTTCCAAGGGTATTTTAGTCTTTATATAGGTTTTAGATTTTCGGGTTTTACAGACCAAGTTATCATGATCATCCTGTTCTATTTTCTCATGCAATTTTGAATTTGTTGTTTCAAGATCAATGACACGATCATGGGAGACTTTCAGAGCAACAGATAATTCATGAAATTGAGAAGCATTAATGGAACAATTTGTAGCAGTGAAAAACACATCTTGAGCAATACATTCAGAAATCAGATTCTCATTCAGTGTATGCAAGTTCTTCCTTTCAATCTCACTATATTTTAATTCTCTCTCATAGTCACTAACCTCAACAATCATTGCATCAAATTCTTTTTCCATTTCTTTAATATCAGAATGCGTCCCTTTTTTAAGACTCTCAAATTGATCTTTTAGTTGTTTAAAGAAAGGCATGACCTCAGTTAAATAGCATTCTTTAGTTTGCTTAAAACCCCTTTCCCCTTCAGTAATACCAGTGGGTGTGATCCTTTTCTTGCAAGGTTTCTCAAAATCAACAAATAGTTGAAAGATAACATATTGACTAATTAAGGTCTTGCTTTTAGTGGCAATTGTTCTAGGAACAAGATGCATTGGTGTATTCGGAGGATACACAGTCGCTCTAGGCATTTTCCTAAGTGGAGGGTTCGTTACAACAAGATTCTCTGCTTTTTGCTTATCTAAATCCTTTTTCCAGAACACTTGTTCAGGGGTTAATAGAGTCTGAGGTTTGAACTTGTTCAAGGAGATCCAATTTTCTTTAGTGTAATTATGGGGTGTAATCGTTATGTTATTCTTTTTACACTCAGGATCATTTAGCTTCTTATCCATTATCTCCCTAGATGCAATATCTAGTTTTCTATCTTCCTCAGTGCACTCAATGCAACTAGGTGTCTGTCTAGGTTTAAGAATCTCATTTCCATCATAGATTACATTTTGAGCTGCTTTTGCTTTCTTACCATACTCAGGATTGGGTTTATCTATAATGGGAACACTGTGCTTATCGCTTAAGACTCTGTGCTTAGTGATCATGTGAGCAGTCTGAATGGTATTCCCTTGTACGTACAACTTATTTTCAAGCTTGTTTTTCAAAGTTTTTAGATTGGAAAAATCATTCAAAAGTTTTGATTCCTTAGCCTTGAATTCTTGCTTAAGCATTTTAACATTTTCTTGAAGTTCGTGTTTTTGCTTAGCAGTTTTAGAAAGCTTTTCTTGTAAGGAGTTTAACTCTTGTTTTAATACTTCTTCTCTAAAATTACTTTTTCTAATGATTGTACGTATTTGGACATCCATTTCCTGCTCATGGGTTGTCAACTCAAACTTAGCACGCTGTTCATAAATAGCAACTTGATCCTTATAGGTATTGAGTTCAGTGGTCAAGGAATCATCAGGCACAAATGCAGTGTACTCATGCAATTCATAATCATCATTTTGAGAAGAAGATGCATACCTAGGTACTGCAAAAACTTTCATGCAACTTTCCTCTGCATTAACGTGCACAGGTTGTGGCCGGTGCATCTCTATCTTGGGTACATCCGAAGCTTCCATGGAGCGTTCCTTTGCATTAGCTTGCACGGGTTGTGACTGGTGCACCTGTCTCTCTTGTGAACATGAGCATGAAGATTCTATTTTAGCATTGTCCGACTCATCATTATTTGTTTTCTCTAACATTCTGCATTCAGCAACACCTGATTCTTCCACAGATACATTACCCAACTTATCACAACAATCTCTCAACTGTACCTGACACTCATTCACTTTTTCATCCTTTTGTGCAGTTTCCTCAATGTACTTTTTTACATTATCCATAAGTTGGATAAATGTCTCAATGAATTCCTGAATTTCCATTCCAGTATGTTTTTTGAAGGAAATTCTAGTCAAGTGTTGATCGTAATCTGCTGAATATTCCCCACTGATGAATGGCTGAAATTGTTTGTAGATTACTTGAAGAGCTGCACTGGAACCATCTTTTTGAACTTCTTCATTGGTAAGTTGCAGCTTTAAATGCTCTAAGTTCAACAACAAGCTTCTTGTCAATGTAGGTAAGTCCTGGCGGAAAAGAGCACTACATGTTCGATCCCCAGCTATAGATAACAACTGTATGAGGTGCAGATGAAGTAGTTGATAGGGCTCAATGCTGCATTCCATTTGCATGGCATTCTGTAGCAGGTGCAATTCATTCTCATCGTACTCAGAACATGAAGATCTCACATCCTCGTTGTTTAATTCAAACATCTTTAATCGTTCAGTGTAGCATCCATTATCATTATTATCCACAGCATCATACAATTTAAGCACTTCTGAAATCACTGGGTCAGTAGAGTAAGACATGATGTGGTAGAATGCACGGGATTTTACAAGTCTATGATTTAAACCGAGAAATAGAATCTTTCGCGGGATTTTACTAAAATCAAGACTAAACCGTTAAGCAATGACCAATGGAATGTGTTAAGACGACTAATGGATCGACACAATGATAGACAATTGTGTGTTAGGTCTTATGATTGTTTGTGGGATAAGCAGAGATGTTGTTTGGTTGTGATTCGGATTGGTTTATGCCCGTTTTTCCTGAGAAATTTAGGTCTAAAAACTTAAAAACCTCAATAACTTCTGTTCGGAGCGGATTTAGACTTTGAAGATTGACCCGAATAGTTCATTCGGCGTGCCATTCTCCTCGTTCTCACGGTCATTTTGATGGGTAGAACGCTGAAAACGGAGTTACGGTTCAAAAGTTATGGTCGTTTGAAGTTTTGACGGGAAAAAATCAACCAAGTCGCTACGAATTCTTGAACCAAGTCGCTAACAACTAATTCGCTATACCACCAAGTCGCTAAAGTCCCAAGTCGCTAAATAGCAACTCGCTAAGCCTTAAGTCGCTAGCAAAATTTTGGCAGCAATTCGCTACTCAAGTCGCTAAAGATACAAGTCGCTAAAGAGCAACTCGCTACGGACCAAGTCGCTACCACCAAGTCGCTACCCGTAGTGGAGAGTCCACTACTTGTACTGTAACTCGCTAGATCTAAGTCGCTAGGTCCAAAACTGTAACTCGCTACAAATTTGTAAAGCAAGTCGCTACGAAGAAAGTAATCCGTGAGTTAAGTCGCTAGCAAGAAAAAACCACATAAACATCACTTTTCAATCCAAAAACAACCCAACCAAGATGATTTAAGCTTACCAAATGAAAACCTACACACTTGTGATGATTCTAAACATAAAAGTACTAACAAAATCCAAACTTTAACATGAGAAATCAACCAAATGATGCAAAAACCACTAAACTTTTTCAAACTCAAAAACCACTAGAAATCCAAAGATGTGCAAGATATGATCTAACCATGGCTCTTGATACCAATTGTTAGATATAAGTTTTCACATACACATCAAACCATAACAACAAGGTGGCGTATAAGTGGAATTCTAGAGAGAGAAAGTTAGAGGTTTAGGGAGCTTAGTGAGAGAAAGTGAAAGATATTATTATAAGCTCCAACTCTCTACCTTGGGAGGTAGAGAGTATTTATAGTCTTACATAAAACGCCACACATCGGGCTGTGGATCAGGCATACAGTGCGTAAAGACCCGTCCGTCCTCCACGGTGTTACTAAACTAAATACTACTTAACTTAAAAGAACTACGACTACGAGCTTTCTAACGATTACATATACTTGAGGTGACCGACTCTTTAATACCTGGAATTTCTAATTCCTAACAAAGCCGACATGGCTACATATTCTGCTTCTGTTGAGGACATCGACGTACAATCCTGCTTCTTCGATTGCCATGACACCAGTTTATCACCAAGAAATTGTAATGCTCCTGAAGTACTTTTCCGTGAGTCTAAGCATCCTGGGTGATCAGCATCTGAAAAAGCTATTAGTTCAAAACCAGAATCCTTCGGATACCAGATCCCCAAGTTAATGGTTCCCTTGATGTATCGGAGGATTCTTTTAGCCTTTGAGAGGTGAGTTTCAGTTGGTCTCGACTGATAACGGGAGCAAAGATATACGGCAAACACAATATCAGGCCTGCTAGCTGTTAGATACATGAGAGACCCAATGATACTACGGTATTTGGTAGGGTCCACCAATTTCCCATGTAAATCAGCGTCTAGCTTCTTGGTATGAGCCATTGGTGTGCCATAGGTGTCACAGTTTTGCATTCCAAATTTGTTAAGAAGTTCAAGGGCATATTTGGACTAACTCAAGAAAATACCACGGCGTGATTGATGAACTTGCATTCCTAGAAAGAATGTGAGTTCACCCATCATTGACATTTGAAAATGTTTTGTCATTAGTTTTGCAAAAGCATTTGAGTATTTTAAATGTGTTGACCCAAAAATGATGTCATCCACATAGATTTGAACGATTAAGATGTGAGCCCCGTGATATTGTATAAAAAGTGTAGGATCGACCGAACCTTTGGTGAATTTATTGGCAATGAGGAAGGATGATAACTTATCGTACCACGACCTTGGAGCTTGTTTGAGTCCGTACAGAGCTTTGTTCAGTTTGTAGACGTGGTTCAGGAACTCTAGATCAACGAATCCTTTTGGCTGGCTGACATAGACTGTTTCTTTCAGTTGACCATTCAGAATAGCAGTTTTGACGTCCATCTGAAAGACCGTTATATTCAAATGAGCCGCGAACGCTAGAAATATCCGAACAGCCTCAAGACGAGCAACCGGAGTGAATGATTCTTTAAAGTCAATACCCTCTTCCTGTCTATAACCCTTAGCCACCAGACGTGACTTATTTCTGATTACGTTCCCTTCAGCATCCAATTTGTTTTTCCAAATCCATTTGAGACCAATGACGTAGACCCCTGTTGGTCTTTCAACCAGTTCCCATACTTCAAGACGTTTAAACTGATTGAGTTCTTCCTGCATGGATTCAATCCAGTTGTCTTTGGTCATTGCGTCTTTAATGTTTTTAGGTTCAGATTGGCAGACTGTGAGTGCATAAATGCAATGTTCACCATCTGTGTGAAGACATTGTCTAGTTACGACTGGTTGATTCGGTTTACCAATAATATTCTCAAGAGGATGGTCTTTTGTCCAACGATGTGTAGAGGGTTGATGTTGGTATACATTGTGCAGATTTGGAGGATTCAAATGGCTTGTAGATGATTCTGCAACATCAGGTGCAGTTGGTCAATGTATGCTAAGGGGTTAAGTTGAACGTTGCCAATGGGGTTACTTCCTTCTCCCTCTCTTTCATGTGATGAGTCCGTTGGTGGGTGAGGTCTCTTTCCTTCGACCATAATCCTTGTAGTCTTCTCATCAGACAAGGGCACCATGACCTTGTTGCAAAAGGTGTGGTCATCGGAGTAGGGAGATAGATCTAGAGCAAAGACGAAATTGGCTAGGCGAGTTAAGAGCATAGCATAAGGGAGCACCATCTTGTCCGTCCTTTTCACACTTGCCATCCATTTGACCATGTAATAGGCGAGGTTGAAATGAGTCCCGGTAACAAGGCAATAGATCATGTAGACGAGGCAAGCGTTGGGATGATCCTTATTTCCCACCAAACAAAGCACGTTCTCCCTTAGCACTAGTTCCCATTTCTTGTACAATGGGAACATCTCCGAAAGCTCCATTTGAAAGGGATATCTATAGATCACTTTTGACTTCCTAGTGACTCATGACGAAGAGGCTCTTTGCATGAAGACGGTACCTCTTACCGTAGCCGGTTCCGGGAGGGGTGTGAAGTATACCTTGTGATGATCAACCATGTCATGAAGATCAGCCAATGACCATTCATTCGAGTACATGCATACTCCTCGACAAGGGACACGAAGTATCCTAGCAAACTCTTCAAGGGACATGAAGATCGGCCAATGACCATTGATCGAAATGGTTCCTTCTTCATTTCTAATGATTCTCATGTTCTTGTAGAACTCTAGGACAAACACCGGACAAATTTGTTCATTTATGCTTAAGAGACATTGGAAGTTGATTCCCGCAAAGACTTGGGGAATATCGGTGTTGTTGATGAATGAGGGTTCAACTACACGCCGTTTGTGGAATAACCTCTTTTCCAACAATTTGAAGGCTTTTCGGTCATTCGGATTCATACCATCCTTTCTATGATACATGGGAATGTAATGTGCCGTGTCATGGTAATCTTGTTGTCTATTGCTAGGCATGATTGGTCCTAAACATCAAAACCACAATGTGGTGTTAATTGTGTGAATAGTATCCTAATGGGGTTTATTACAATTTTGCTCAATACATCTTCATTGAATTCAAAAATGAGTTTAATTTGTATTAACAATGTTGATTCTTTGATTTAGTTTATCTTAGAAAACAATGTGATACCAAATTGTGATAAACCCATTTGAACCCAATTTCTTAAGATGAAATTTGTACTCCTATGAATTAAAGAATGGAAATAACAATGTAGTGAAGATTATACTTACACAAGTGATTGTTTCCTTTGAAAAGATGACGAATGAACTCCTGTGAACAATAAATTAGGTTTTATGTTCATGAGTTGGGAGAGTAAAGTGAGAAATAAAACTCCACATTGATCATCTATCACTTATTCTGTCTTCTGATGTGCCGGTTCCCACGGATCCCTTGAATGAGGGATCCAGCTAGTTCAAACTCAGGGATACGGCATATCAGCAGTTAACAATTTAAGTGAACTTTGATAATTTTGATTTGGGAGTTCTAATTATTGGCTAGAGTTGGTGTTTTTGCTCTATAACTTATGGTTTGGGGTTTTGACGTGTTTTACTAGTCCTATTTGACGAGGTTCTCTTTTTATGAATAAATCATAATTTTTGGGAAGTTTTAAGAATTATGATAAAATACTATTTGATCATGATATGAGGAGTTTCACATGGACACTATTGACATAGATGAAATGTCAACAACCTTATGTGAGAAATGATGACCACGGCTCTCGAATAGTCAAGATATCATTATCACTAGTTTGTCGTTTTGTCTATAGAGGTCAACGAAGAATACTATTCTTGATGATGAGTTCAATATAGATAGAAACTTTAATGATTTTTAAGTAAACGTATTGAGTCTACTATTCTTTACATGTTTATACGAAATGATATTATTAATTAAGCTAGAAATTATACAATAATAATTTATTTGTAAGTAAGTTATTAAAGAGCATACCTTTGCTATATATATTCTTTTCAAGAAAAAGAAATATCGAAGCGAAATCCTTTATGATCTTCTAGGGTGCCCAAATCATAGTATGGAGAATTCTCAACAAGGAAAATATTAGAAAGATCTATCATTATCCAAAATTATAAAATATGATGATTTTTAAAACGTGACTTTTTGTTTTTAAGAAATTTCATTCTTTGTAGTTTTCAATCATACACGGATCATATCAAGTTTTAAAAGTACAATATACTATAGGAAACTTGGTAAAGAAGCTCTGGTACCAATTGTGGAAAACTAAATGTGTATGTTGGATGTTGATAGATAAGTATATAAATAAACAAATGCAAAGATAAAGAGTAAGAAGCACAAAACCACGATGCGAATATTTATAGTAGTTCGGCTACAAGGACACATTCCTTGCCCTACTCCACTCCCCGAGTCACCTACTCGAGAGTTCATAATCACTACACGACACAAACTCCTTGTGGCGGAGAAGCCTTTACAACGTCGCCTACTCTTTATCCAGTACAAGGCTAGACACTGGGTTCTTCCACGAGGTAGAACAAATCTATCATAACGTCGCCTACACTTTATTCGGTACAAGGATAGATACCGAGTTCCATTACAAAGGAGGAACTACTACCCAACAATACACCACACCTATTCCAAAGGAGACACACTCTTTATTACAACATCATCAAGGATATCAATATCCTTGGACACAACCTATCTATGTTTGTACATCGATGCACCATATCGATTGTACACCCTTGGCACCTTTCACTAATGCCCTTGACAAGATCTTTCGGCACCTTTCACTAATGCCTTCAACACGGACCTTCAGCACCTTTTACTAATGCCTTCGACTTGACTCGTTTGGCATCTTTCACCTATGCCTTCAACACAACACTTCTAGGGAGGAAGAAAGAACTATCAACAAGAGAACTTTAGTAGTCTTGATGATGACGAAGCTTGGCAACTCATGGACTTGAGCTTGCTCGACTTCAAGAGGTGGTGATCTCACCTTTAAGAAGAACCTAGAGAATCACACAAACACAAAACTACATAGAAAGATCCAAAGTTTAGAGAGTTTACAATACTAAGAGAAAGCAAGTGTGGAAGTGGCAAATTACAATAAAGAAATGGCTTACTATTTATAGGCAAAAACGCTCTACTGTTCCCCGGATCCCACAGATCCCTTGCTTGAGGGATCCGTCCAGTGTATTTCTGGGGATCCACCAGGCGCTCCTCTTATTTGGGTTATGGGTCATGGATCATGGGTCATGGTTTATGGACTTTGGGTCATGGGTATTCAAATAGATACAACGTATCTAGACATTAGATCATGGGTAATACCCAACATGACTTCATGCATGATGTCATGCAATGGGTTATGGATCAAGCTCCATGGGTATGGGTCATGGACTTTGGGTTTTACCCAACTCATTTAATGTATTTAGTCAATGGGTCAAATACTTAGATTTCTACCCATTACATTACCCATTACAATATATACTAAGTATATATATAAGTACATATCTATATTATGTAAACACTAGTTGTTATACATATGCATTTCTATAGAATGCAAACACTGTTATTTGTTTAGTGTTTTATATGAAAATGTAAGTGTGTTAGTAAACTATTGGTTCAAAGCATTTTATTTTATTTGTTTCGTTAAAATGATTTTACGTTTGTTATCGACAAAACATTAGAATATCGTAAAGTATGAAGCTAGAGACAAAAGAAGACCAAGAAGGTCCTTTTAGTGCCATAATTCCATAGGAGAATTCACTTAATTTGTTTTACTACACTATAATCGTTCGATTATCATATTTTTCTCTTCTGATTTATACTTGAATCTTTCAGAACATGTTATCTTGTATTATGGCTAAGATTATGGGCTAATACATGGAGGTATTAGCCAAGTTTAATGATTATTTGATATTTTGATTTGTTCTAATTCGATAGTTTACTTAGTCCTGAGTATTGATTATATTTATTACTTCATTAATATTTGTTAACATGTTAATGTAGGCCCTAGGTGGATAAATAATAAACTGATAATCATTAAGGCGTGATTTATGCGGATTTCGAGTAATCGTGACAGGATTATATCTGTTTAAAAACTTAATACGCAAATCTAGGATCTAGGGAAGACCTAGATTTAGGTCCGATAAATGCCAGGTCGTGAGTATCGTCGTTATAGGTCTTAGACTAATCAAACATATTATATGACTAAACTTGGTTAATACGTTTTCCTTACTATCGGTTTGACCTCTTGTTTTTATGTATGTTTCTTCTTGTGTTTGTTATCTACCTCATTACATTTACAGTTTTATGAAATCTAAACCTTGTGCTAGTCTCTCAGGCTGAAAAACCCGTTTGCTGCATTAAAATTAGGTTTAGATAGACCGACTTACATAATTAAAATACTGATAGATTTAAGTGTTAACATTCCACTCTTAGTGATCGACACCATAGTTACCAACTAGCTCACCATCGACCGGATAACTGCCCGTAAGTGTTTTTATAGGTAAAATCAGCAAAATACAAATTTAAAACTTGAATACATAAATTACCTACATGACGAAAGCACATCATATGTTTTTAGTAATATTAATCTAAATAAACAGAAAATAAAATAAAACAAAATAAATGGATAGATTGGTTCTGGTTAGTGAAGATCAAGAGATAAAAGCATGCTTGCCTTGCTAATCCCCGTATTCATCAATGATAAAGTTCTAGTGCAATTTTTACCTAGTGTGCTTTGGTGAAATCAAATATGTAAGGAGTCACTTGGTTATCGATTTTTCCCTATCTTCTTCCTAAAATCCGGGCATGCTTACTAGGTCCTGCTAGCAAAACTAATATTCCAAGTATTAAGTTTGTTCAACTGATCTAGGTAACATACGTTTTTGTGTGGTTGCCAAGCCACTTAGTTTTCTTTGACAAAGTAGAAAGCCTGGTCTGGTCCAATAACTAAAGTGTCACTACTAAATCTTAAACCTTATAGTTCCACCACTTTAAACATTGTGAGTGCCTACCAGGTCATGCATCACCACTAAAATCACTTGCTAAGGTGATAATAATGAATCCCACTATGTGCCGACCACCCGGTTTGTACACCAGCCAACGTGAGACCGCAAGTTATCATGGCAGAACACAAAGATGTAAGTCTATAACAGTACATAAACCATCCAAATCACACATAGAATAAACTAAAGAACTTCAATCATTAAATAAATAAGGTTCATAACAAGACAAGCATAAAAGGCTTTAGCCTTCCATGACTAAAGATAAACAAAGATTATTCATAGTAGACACAATAATCGAAATCATAATGAAAAAAATATAGATAATCTAAGGTTTATTATGTGTTAAACCTTCACTCTTGGTGTCTTCTAGAGTCTCCTACACCTTTTGGAACTTCAAAACCTTGCAACTCTTCCAAAATTCAGAACTTTTCAAATGTGTAGAATATGTTTGTATTTATAGGCCTCAATTAGGGTTTAGGTCGTCAAAAGGATACGGCGTATGCCCTTGTAGGGTGATACGTCGTATCTTCATTAATCCTCTCAATCGAATCTTCTAGAATTCATACTATACGACGTATGCTTGGATGTTGGATACGACGTATAGGTCTTTAGACTTGGCAAAAAAATGTTTAATGAGAGCTCACACGCCGTATGACTTAGGATGTCATACGGCGTATCCATCTGCTTCCTTGGTTAAATAATAACGAGAGGTTACACGGCATATGGCATAGGATGTCATACGCCGTATAGGACAGCTGAATATTAATTTTATGCTAACGCTAATGTTTTTTGTTTTTTAGTTATTTATGAAAACTAACAATATTAATCGTTTATTTATTATTTTTTAAAAAATGTGCTTTTATGCTAACCCTAATGTTTCTGTTTCGTTTTTGCAGATGTTATTGACATATATTGATAGCACGGTTATAGTTCCAATAAGTAACAACATCTGGATCTGAGGTAAGGTTCTAACAATTCTATTTGTTAATGCTAACTTACAATCTTAATCGATTATTCATTATACATGATTCAAAGTGCAAATATGCATTCAGTATGATACATGTTTTCTTAATTTGTACAATGGTGTAACAATATCATTCACGCCTTTGAATGAACTTCTTCTTATCAAAGGAGCTTACAGAAATTATGTGGTAAGTTTTTGTGCACGTTATCTCTGTTGGTCCCAAATTGTGTAAGTCGATATGAAATTGCAAAAGTAAACTTGAATAACTAAAATCGTCTAACGTTACAATGGTCTATGTAGCGAGTATATATACTAAACGAATGGTTGCGAGTCAACCATTGTGACTGTTCATGAATCGGTATAACCGAATACAATAACTACCATAATAACTACCATAACAATAAAATGGTTATTTAACTAACTACAGCTTCTTTTAACCGCCAAGCGGTTATAAACTATGTATCGACCAAGTTTGGTCCTTGGTGTTTGAAGAAATGTCAAGATTATTGTTTACATTATCCTCCTTAATCTTGATCGTTGCTTCATCCTAAGTTTTGAACTCCGAGCATTTGTCGCATAGTCACGAACTTGAGTCTTGGTAAAGCTTTTGTTAAGATATCTGCTCTTTTTAGTTCTCCACTAACGTGTTCCACTTTAATATGACCATTCTCTACGCATTCGCGAATGAAATGATAGCGAATGTCTATGTGCTTGCTCCTTCCATGAAAAACTGGGTTCTTTACGAGTGCTATTGCTGATATGTTGTCAACTCTAAGCGTTATCGTTTTTTCTTCCAATCCAGTTAATTCACTGAGTAAACGTTTTAACCATAAGGCTTGACATGCTGCTGCAGTAGCTGCTATGTATTTTGATTCACTTGATGAGAGTGCTACTGTTGGTTGCTTCTAAGTACACCAAGTAATAGGTGACTCTCCAAAGTTAAATACTATTACAGTAGTTCCTTTTCCTTGATCGATATTGATTCCATAACTACTGTCACTGTATCCTGTAATCTTGCAGCCACCTTCTTTCTTGTATATTATGCCATGCTCCTTTGTTCCTTTGATGTATCAGATTACTTGTTTCACTGCCTTCAGGTGATGATCCTTCGGTTCTTGCATAAATCTGCTGAGTAGTCCGACTGAGTAACTAAGATCGGGTCTTGTATGTAGTAAGTATCTGAGACTTCCAATTAAGCTTCGGTAATAAGTTGCGTCAACTGAGTTTCCATCTTCCGCTTTGACTAACTTAGTGTCGGGATCCATTGGTGTTTTCGTATCATTATTGTCTGTCATGCTTGTTTCTTTTAAGATCTTGTTAATATATCCTATTTGCTTGATTGTAATCTCTCCTCCTGTATGTGTAACTTCTATCCCAAGGTAATATGCTAGCAACCCTAAGTCGCTCATTTCAAAATTTTCTTCCATCTGGGATTTGAACAAGTCGATTTCCTTCTTTGGAGTGCCTGTGATTATCAAATTATCTACATATACTCCAACGATAAGTGTAGAAGTCTTTCTTCTCTTTGTATAAACTGCTTGTTCGAGATTACATTTCTTAAAGTCAAATGACTTCAAGGTTTGGTCAAGCTTCACGTTCCAAGCTCTCGGTGCTTGTCTTAAGCCATACAAAGCTTTAGTTAGCTTGTAGACTTAACCTAGGTTTCCTTGTTGAATGAAACCTTCAGGTTGTGTAACATAGACTTCTTCCTTCAATTCTCCATGTAAAAATGCTAATTTTACATCTAAGTGGTGTACTTGCCATCCATGATATGCTGCTAGTGCTAATATTAGGTGAACTATCTGTATTCTAGCAACTGGTGCAAACACCTCATCGAAGTATATTCATTGTTCTTGTACATACATTTTGCTACTAATCTTGCTTTATATTTAATGATCTTTCCTTGTGCATCTCTCTTGGTTTTATAAACCCATTTGAGTCCTATTGCCTTCTGATTTGCAGGTAATGTGGTAAGAGTCCATGTGTTGTTTTTGTTGATTGAATCTAATTCAATTTCCATGGCCTCAATACACTTTTCATCTTTTGATGCTTCCTTTAAATTACGGGGTTCTTCTTCTGTGAAAAATAAGCTTGGTGCTTCTACTTCACGTGCAATTTTGTAGATTTCCGTAATATTCTTCAAACCTTGTATTGGTCTATGTTCAAATCTATGATCTGAGCTTCCTTATGAGCTAATAGTAGCTTCTTCTTCATCTTCTGAGTTTGGATTGTAAGTGTATGTTAGTGGTGTGATTGGTGAGGGTGGATCTGGTATAGGATTCGGTTCATGATACGTATTATCATTGTTTTCTGTGTTGACTGGTGTAGGATTCTCATTGTCAACTCCGTCTATTACAAAACTAGTCCAAAACATGTCTTGTGTACTTGTTTCCTCTTCATTGTTATTCCAATCCCACGGTTTCGTTTCCATAAACTTTAAATCCCTACTAACATGTTTCTTCTTTCCTATTGGATCATATAGCCTACATGCTTTTGATCCTTCTTCAACTCCTAAGTAAATCATTGGAAGGCTTCTGTCATCCAGCTTCTTCAAGTGAGGTATTGTTATCTTAGCATAAGCTGTGCATCCGAATATTATTAGGTATTCCAGATTTGGTTTTCTGTTGTAGAAGGCTTCATATGGTGTTTTATCTTCCAGGGCTTTCGTAGGTACCCTGTTGAGTATGTAAATGGCGTGTCTGACTGCTTCCGCCCAAAAAGTTAAGGGTAACTTCATCGCTTTCATCATACTCCTAGTAGTTGATAACACTTTCCTATTTCTCCTCTCTACTACACCATTCTGTTGTGGTGAGTATGGTGCTGTCAATTGCCTTGCTATTCCATTCTCCTTACAGTATTTGGTGAATTCATTTGATGTAAATTCACCTCCTCTATCAGTTCTTAGCGTCTTTATTTTCAACTTAAACTTTAATTCAATCTGCTGTCTAAATTCCTTGAATGTGCTAAATGCTTGATCCTTTGAAGTTAGAAAGTAAGCCCACATGAAACGTGTGCAATCATCTACTAATAAGAAGATGAGCTTCTTTCCAGAGTGTGTGGCTGGACTTATGGGACCACAAAGATCTCCATATACTAAGTCCAATGGGTTCTTTGATCTGAATTTAGCTTGATTTGGAAATGGTGTTTTAATGTGTTTTCCTAATAAACATGCATCACAGATTTGTCTTGCATGATTTATTCTCGGTTTTCCATCCACTAGACCCTTTCTTGTCATCTTGTTGATAACGTCAAAGTTTAGATGACCTAATCTAGCATGCCATAACCATGCTTGGTCATCTACGTTTGCTAAGAGACATATAGGTGCTTCTATATGTAATCTAATACTGGAAAGTCAATTCTTAGATTGTTCTACTTCCATCAACAACTTTGTGGAAAACTAGAAGGGGGGTTGAATAGTTTTGCTGATTTTAAGTTGATTTCAAAAACTTTAGATTCGATATTATGTGAAATCGTATGGATGTTGAGAACGTATAGATCTAATGATAATGTAAGCAAATAAAGATAAGGGATAGAAATGACACAACCGATTTATAGTGGTTCGGCTACAAGGACACCTTCCTTGCCCTACTCCACTCCCCGAGTCACCTACTCGAGAGTTCAAGCACTATATCAACAAACCCCTTCACTTGGCGGAGAAGCATTCACAACGTTGCTTACACTTTATCCGGTACAAAGCTAGATACCGAGTCCGTAGCATGGTGGACCAAACCAACACAACTATTACACAACAAATATGTGAAATATCAAATACAAGATCTTCGCTACAGAAATCTTGCGGAGTGACAAATCAATCAAGGACCCCTTGCTTGGATGACTTGTAGAATGCTCGTGATCTCGCCTTAGAGAAGGACCTATATGAGGATCACAAATAGAAAGAAAAGAAGAACAACTCTCTAGATCAAGTGATCTATATGTTAGAAGAGAATGAGAGTGTATGAGAGATTTAGTAAGAAGAGGGGTGAGTTAGAATGAAGAAATGGCTCTCTATTTATAGGCAAATTTCCTCACTGTTCACATGGATCCCACGGATCCCTTCCACTTGGGATCCGGCTAGCACAAAGCTAGGGATCCGTGGGACGCTCCTCTTTGCCCATGGGTTTTTTGGTTATGGGTCATGGGTTGGTCCATGGGTTATATCTAGATTCAATGTAATTAAGTATACATTGTATCAAGTCTCTTTGGGTATGGGTTAATGTTGGATCGATATACTTTAATCAAACTAACTTAACTAGCTTGTTAAGGTTTAATAACCTCGGATAAATCCTAAGTTATTAACAAAGAAACACTGATCCGGCCTCCTTAACTTTAACAAATCCGCCCATCATTCTTCCTATCTATTCTGTTTTTTCTTTAATCGCCTTTGGGATTACTGAATTAACATTAAGGAATCCGATTTGTTAGGATTTTGGCTTGGTTCGATCTGGTACTATGCGTGTATTGTAAGTGGGTTGTAGAGAGTTGGATGTTGATTTTTCATTTGTGTTGTATGGTGATTGGGAAGTGGATCGTGCTAGGGTTTCCTGGCTGATTTGGGGAGTTTTCGGGGGTGCGTTTGTGGTGATTTATCATCTCTTTGCAGGGGTGATCATCCTCCCTCGATGGGTTGTTGCAGCTAGGGTTGGGGTTTTGTTGGCCTTGGTTGTTTGGTGGTGCGGCTCTAGGGTTAGGGCCGGTTGATGTAACTAGGGTTTTTGTTGAGCGATTCAACATTACCTTGGTTGTGGTTCCTG